>JAVVLW010001726.1:0-122000 GCA_034401795.1 Chaetoderma sp. LZ-2023a
CAATGTCTATATCCCTATTACTGGCCTGCAGACATATTACATGACTGTAGATTAAGTTTGTATCAAAATCCTTCTTTGTGCCGATATTTACAGACTCCTTCATGTCTGCCATTGAAGTTATCCGTCTTTCAATCTTGTGATGAAAGCATCTATGCAAAGCCTCTGTAAATTCCCCGGATTGTTTGCTGCCGTTTTATTGATTTGTGAACATTAACTGTTGAAGATGATTGTACCCTTCCAGTAACAATGTTCACAATTGATCCATCTGGGTGCTGCTGGTGATCAAGTGGTGGTATTCACTGGGCCATCTTTACTGTTATGCCCTATCGATCCTTTCCATCAGATGCTATCCTGGATTTGCTTTCTCCTTTGTGCACGCTTGCCTGCCTGGCTACACTCTCATCGCCTCACATTTCAGCTACATCGGCAGTTATCTGACCACAGACATGTAAGCTCAATGCGCAAGATTTCAAAGCTTCAGGGTTAAGTGTGATGCCTATTATGCCGTGCTTGCCATTGCCATATCTCATGAACGTGTTCTCAATAAACATATCCGACCGGACCCATTCCATATGCCATCAATGTGCCTCACAACATGATCCCCTTTGGTGAAATGCTGTAGAACATGTTGTGGAAGAACTTTCATTGATATGATATAATATGTGGCATACCTAGCATAATGGATGTGCCCGGTGGCAAAGAAAAAAGCAGCATCAATTCAATTGCCCTAAGGTGCAAGTGAAACCTTCTTCTTTCTCAGCTCTCACATAGAGAATCATTTTGAAGAGAGGTTTCAATATGCAGTCACAACTTTGCAATAGGGCCTTTGGCTGCAGCTCTCTCAAACTTGTTTGTGACGTCCTCTGGAGAGTCCACATCATTGACAACTCTCTAAATATCTGTTCTGCTACCATTCTAAGCGCCCTGATATTTTGGGAGAATTTCTTCCCAGAAAGAATTTTCTTAACCCCTGCGAATGACACAGATAAGACTTCTGACAGTCCCGAACCTGCCATCAGGGTTCAACAGATGCCAACAAAACTCATGAATAGATGCATACCACCAAGCCTGGGATAAAACTCTGAAAATTTATCTGGACACACCCAAAGGACATCTATCATGATTTTGTACAGTTGCAAATCTGCTGTCATAACTGTAAATTCTGGCCTGCCTCCAGTGACAGTGTCTGGGCCTGTGTCATAGCTAGCATAACAGTGTCATGGTGCGCAGGTGGCATATCTATGATGGGCATATATATTACACATGTTTTGGGTGTATCCTGCCAGCGTTGTTTGTATCCATTGTATTCTGGACAGTCAGGTCGTGTGTGGATGTCTTGAAGAAAGGACATGCTGATTTCCTTGGCTCTTCTCTCTAATACATCTAACTCTATCTCGATATCTTGATCTGTAGTAAATTATGGTACAGTGAAAGTAGCAGGCATGTCAGGGATTTTTGGACCATGGCATCCTATAACTTCGTGATCATACGTTTTGGAAACCTTTTAATTGTTGTTTCCCCCTTCTGCTCAGAAGATACATTCGACTGTGGCTGGGTCATGATGACTGCCAATGAATGGGGAACCTCTTGCCATTCGCTGATGAACCATCTTGATCGAAATTGTCCATCATGAACTGGATTAATCCATCATGGGCATCTGACACACCATGGAGTGAGGCAATGTAGGAAGCAGGCACAGCTACTGATTTCCTAAATCGTCTAAACTCATCATAGGTACAAGTAACTCCAAATGAATGAAAACAATTCAAACCCTCTTTTGATTCACGTATCATAACACTGAGGGATAGCTGGAGGAGTGTTGTACAGTTACTCAATGAGGATGTAACAATGTTACCTATCATCAATGCTGGTAGGCTACCATCTAGCTTGGTGTGAGTCGACATAGGTCTAGCAGAGTGGGGCTGATTGCTTCGGTTGCTGTTTCCTGACTCAACCTGGGTTTATAACAACCTTTGTCTATTTCAATCTGACCACCCTCTTTTCAGATGGCTTTAACAACCCCCTGTACAAAAATGCTAACATCGTGACTAACAATTCTCAATGCATCTGATTGTTTGTCTCTGAAAACAATTATACTAGCAACACCTTGTGACCACAACACAAGTACATAATTACCAAAGTTTTCAATGACCTTGCTTACAACAGTCTTTTTACATAAGTCATTTCCACCTTTTGCTACATACACATTGTACTCATCATTAGAGTTCCAAATTAAGGAACGATCTTAAATCATTAGAGAAGTCATAGTTTTTGCAGCAGAGTCCCCTTCATTTGATGCATTGCTACTTGCTGCACTTATAGATTTAGATGAAGAAAATGTTGACCGACCACTTACATGGTAACGCGCATCTGCAGCATGAAGATCATCAGTTGCCCCATTCACACATATTCTAACAATATTTGCCTGTTCATCATTTCTTTGGTCACACATATCTAACACAGATTGCTTAATTGACTTTGATGAGCCTCTCTTCGCAATCTCCCTGAACTGATATGCTGGGATCCATCGTCGTGGATTCTTTGGATCCTTCTCAACCTTGCATTCACTTCCACAATAAAGGCAGTTTTCTTGGGGGAAAAATTGGGACCATCTAATTGTCTCAGACTTCTTTGGGTTCGGATTGTTATCTGGTTTTGATTCCATATTTTTACTAGTAGCAGCTGCCATGGTCTTCTTAGAACAGTATGTAGAAGCACATACTCTGTGTGCAAACACAAAAGGGTCGTCACTGCTGTTTCCTTTCCATCTTTATAGACTCTGCTAGCTGCAAGCATTACTTATAATTCTTTCACGACCACTTCTGGTCAAGGGACCCGTCGTGAAGCCAGGAAACATTCTGCTTCCTCTGCCATTGTGGTTTCTGTAAGAGCAAAAAAAATAGATTACCATGAAAAATGGATTACCATTGAATCTTTATAGTCAGGTGGTCAAATGCATATTTTGGCCTGAACTGGAACGTGGCTCTAAAGTTTTTTCTCAGTGTTTTCATGTATAAAATCTTTAGTCAATAGAACTTATAACGAGACATTAGACATTATAACAATGAATACAGGTTCAGAATAATGAGAAATATGTCACAGTGTACATACAATGCTGAATTGTACACGTTTGACCTTTGACCTTGAACCACAATAGGTCTGGTCAAGATACACCCATATGCAAAAAAATCAAGAGCCTAGCTTGAATACTTGTGAAGATATAAGGGTATTTCCTTTTTTTCCCCCACCACCACCACCACCACCCCAACAGCCACCCCACCACCACCCCGACCACCCACAGCCTCCACCCCATCCCACCACGATAACCACAATTGTATAAAACCTGTTATATGACAATTCTCAATGTTGGGAGAATGCCATCACGCAGTTTTACAGAATACAATACCTATATAACATGAAAACAATGAGAAAAATCTTTGGAGCCACTTTCGGGTCAGGTCAAAATATACATTTTTTATCCCCTGACTATCAGACCAGCCGTCCATCCTGTCCCCTTTCTACTGACGGCCATTGTTGAAAATTCCCTGGACATAACCATATTCTGCAACTAATACTGCATGCTTTGCAGAAGACAAATTATGCTAAAACAACAGAAATATACGTTATGTGATTCTTTTTATAGTTCTACATAGCTAATAACTGTCACCCACCCCTATCTATTACACATGTTAACTAGTGCATTATCACAGTTTAGGTGTCTAAATATATTTTCTTCAGAAGTCAGATTGGTATTCCTGTTTCCGGATCTGGTGGAACACAATGGAATAAAATGTTCAGAAATGGTTCTGTTCTCGATTGTATAGAATCTTCTTAACTCCTTTTGAATCCAGGTTAGAGTAATATATTAGTAATGCTCAAGCATAAAGTAATGGATGTGGCTGGTGCGGAGGGTGGATTAATAGATAGCTGTGGGTGTTTGAATGGATTGGTGGGGAGATTAATAGTGAATATGTGAATTGGCACTACTAATAAATATATCATATAAATGGATGAATAGACGTGTGGGACGGAATGAGCTAGAGAGGAAGGGAGAACGGGATTGATGGATTGCTAGATGGATGGACTGCTGACTAGCTGGAGGGAGAACAAGTTGAATGAATGGTTGCATAGATGGATGAATAAAATGGGAATGGATGGCTGGTGGATGGCTGGATGACAATAGGCAAAGGTTGCGAGATAGGCGGGTGGGTGACTGGATGGATGGATAGATGGATGAATGGATAGTTGGGTAAAAGGATGGATGATAGATAGATAGCAGATGGCGGTATATATGAGGTGGAGGTAGGGATATGTCGAGCTGGAGAGATAGCTGAATGGATGAAGAGAGGCAATAGTTGCGAGATGGATGGGTGGGTGACTGGATGGATGAATGGTTGTATGTATGGATAGTCGGTTAGACGGATAGATGATAGATAGATAGAAGTTGGAAGTATATGTCCTGGAGGTAGGGATATATGAGTCAAAATCTGAATGGATGAAGGGGCGTGTGCGCGTGCGTGCGACTATGCATATGTTCGTGCATGTGTATATGTGCGTGCTTACTTACGCACACGATTATGTACGTGTGTGCGTGTGTGCATACGTGCATGCGTGCGTGCGTGCGTGCGAGGGAGGTGGTGATGGTGGTGGGGGGGGGGGTGTTCTTCAATAATAGCCTATGAATCAGGTTCGGTTGATCAATAATATATAATATTATATTTTAATCCGCCAGTGATTATCCACACAAATACTGAACCATGCTCATGTCAATATTGCCTTTTCTCAAGAAAAACAATGAAGACGTGATAGAACGAGGAAAATGTAGAGCCTACAATTAATTGTGCAACATTATAAGTAAGCTATTTAAAATTATATATACTTGACAAACGCTACTAGAACGCATAGTCCATGGCGTGCCATCGAAAATCCTCACGCTTTGACCAACTTCGCAGTTCAGTATTGCTATAACACGCCAATAACCAATTTGGCCCGTTTTTTAAACGGCGCAGGTCCATATACTAATTTGTTATTGGCGCGCTTGTTTGTAAACAGCACAGACCCATATGTCCATTTGTAAATGGCACACAGACCATATGCAAATTGGTTATTGGCGTGCCCGTTTGTAAATGGTGCATGGACCGTATGCAAATTTGTTATTGGAGCGCCCGTTTGTAAATGGCGCACTGCCCATGTGTCAATATAAAACTTTCTCCAATAGGAAATGTACACATTTGTAAATAAATTGTGATTTCTAGCCCTACCTTCGTAGATCAATGTGTCGTTCCGATCGACAGGGCAGGTACCGGCTGTACCAGCTAAGCTGGGTATGCGCTGCCCGTCCTGGATTCTTTCTCTGAACACACACCCCTGGGTAGAGCCATAAGCGTATATGAGCCTATGAGAGGGATCGCGTTATAAAAACGACTAAGTCCGATAAAGGGCTTAGTGCGCATGCGCCTGCTTGGATGCTATTTTTACAGAGCACGTAGTTTATGACCAATATGGGATGACGCTTTTAGTGTACTGAGATAGTACCATGTAATCTTTCTTAGTTACCTGTTCCCGCCGAATCTGGCATTAATCAAAACCAGAATTCGACGGGCTTTCTAAATCTGTAAACCATTTCAAAATCGGTTAAGAAATGGCTGAGTTATCCACAGAAAAACCTTTCTTGATTATCTTCAAAGTATTGCCGTGACGTCATAACCACGTGGGTGCAGAACTTCTAGAATGTTCTAGAACATTCGACTGCGCTATTATTAGCTATGCGCTGATTAGCTGTTGCTCAGCCGATGATTGGTTGGAGCTTGCGCCTGTGACGTCACGAGTAGTGTAAAAGGGGACGCGATCCAGAGATCGAGAACATCCTCGGCCAGGGGCCGAACAGGTTGGACCTGTGACAGCTACTATCAGCCCAACAAGGCACAGATCACTTCGCTTTCTGTCAGTTTTTCTCCTGTAGCTAGCAGTTACCCAACCCACCGCACTAAAACAATTTTGTAACTCCCCTTATTTGCGGGAGCAATTTGGAACTTTCTATTATTGTTCACGAGTATTAAGATCTACTTCGGAACATGAACTTGCGGTGAGGCCTTTACGGCCTGAATATGTGATTCTACAGAAGTAGAGGCAGTGATGTTCTTTGGTGGATGACTCGCCAGATCTGCTGGCCACGCCAAAAAGTGGTATTTCAACCGTCCCCGCACTGATGTGTGTGTGTGTGTGTGCGTGCGTGTGTGCGTGCGTGCGTGCGTGCGCGCGTGCGCGCGTGCATGCGTGTGTGTGTTTTCTAACTTTCGACAGCAGCAAGTAAAACTTTGCCCGGTGCGTCACCAGAGCTGGCTGACATACCCAGCACCATTAAGCTTTGTTTTGTATCTTCATCTGCATTTAACAACCCCCGCTTGTGATCGGGCTGTTGTCAACTTCCATTCATACCATCGGTGTACGGGAACTTTCTTCACAGCAGTGGTGCTATTGCATCTCTTACTGACTACTCGCTAGATATTCTATATTGTGATTACAGTCCTGAGTTCGATCCGCTCCCGTCATAGGCAGCTTGTAGGAATCCTGTTTGCGGGAACCAACCTGTGGGAACTTTCCAGCTTCCTGAGAATGCATCAACTCACATCAACCAAAGAATGACGTATCAATTTCAGTAACACGATAGCCAAACTTAAGAATGGCTACTGAGTATTCAAGTAACTATACTTAACATTTTAATTATTCCGTTAAATGTGCTCTTCTAATTATATCGTATCCGTATAAACGGTCCTGATGACCAAAAGGTACTGTAACGGTCTTAGGACCGCTAGTTATAATTTCTGTATATGTTTATAGTTATTCTCATTTTCAGCAAGGTGTTTTCACTAACCGCACTATAGTAGATTCGTTAAGCTGTACTAAAGATATATAATTCTGATCATTTGAGACTGCATTGATTGTTCTGGCCAGTAGCCATCAATTCATATGTTTTGTTTAGTTGTAGAAAATATATAGGACTGCAGTGCACATAGGAAACACTATACAGCATCACTTATATATGCAACACTTTCTCCCGCCAACAACAATTTTTCACTGAGGTCACTGTCAGTGCTATAATTCTGTCTAGCCCGGCATGCTACCAACTAAGACCCTTTCTATTCAGCTTGATAGGATAGGTTTAATATGATTAGAGACGATTTCTTCATTAGGAAATGTGTAGTATACTCCTCTCTTCCGGTAGTTGCGATAATTTAGCCCCGCACTCCGGCAAGACTCATAACTCTAAGATTTTGTCTCTCTTCATGTTCCACTCAGCCTTGTGGCTTCTTAATTGTTTGGATGTCCCTATCCGCACCATGGGCTGATCCGACCCTGGGAAACTGTTGGGGTTTCCGAGCGGTGATGGCCAGGGTGTGGTATCACACACATTCCCAACGTATCTTCGGATACTTAGTAGTTAGCACTTTTGCCAATGTAGGAAAGCACTGTGAACACATATCTTAATTATTATTTTATTTGCTGAACAATCCTCCTGCACCGCAGTGCAAAACTGGGCAACTTGTACATAAACCTAATGACAGGTTAAACAGTTAGTTCCATAGGACCCAGTGACGGGCGAGATGCGTATCCCCACCGAATTCCATAAAAATGTCTGGGCATGATATTTAGATCTGCCATGCCCTCACGGGAAGGACATTTATGGTGGGTATTCGTCTCTCTTACCCCCACCATAATGATAGATCAGTTGCCTAAAAATGCTTTTGTGAAAAGTAACCAGTGTCTTGTGACGTTTTATGTGGTTACGGGTTGAGATGTCCGGATTCTTATCCAGTTCGGAGATCTTACTAGGTAACATGTATGAGCGCTGTCTTCAGTATTGATGTCTTAGGGCATCCGTTCTCAATGACAGCTGTGTCTAACAGCTAGGTAGATACCCACTATTTGTGGCCTAAAATAGTTCTGGTTTCTAAAAACTAAAAGCTAGTTAAGCAGAGCAGAAGGCCCGCATAAATGAGGCGGCAACTACTAATTCAGCATTTTAAGAATCACATAAGACGGTGACATGGGAATCCTTCGGGAATCGTTCGTCCCATCTTCACGTAAAACAGCACGCAACCCTATAGTCATAATCTCACTAGGTATGGGCTTTTCTTTTCAAACATTTTGGTTGAAATATAAGAGTGGGCCCATTTTGCCTACTACTCTTCTCCCACTTTAAGTAGTGGCGACACCTTCCCGTGATGGAGGCCCACGCAAGGCACTTGCCTCTCGCAAGGATTCAGCGACGATGGCCCATGTGAGGATAATACTCCTCACCCAAACTAGCACCAGGAGTAGTGCCCGTGTGAGGCACGTGATTTTTCGTCCAAGATAATCTTCTTTCCTTTCAGCTTAGAGGTATAATAACTTATATTAAGTTAATTAGTTAAGTCTCGTGTATGGGAGCCTCCCTTGCGGGGATACCTCTGTGGACCTACGAGTTGTGTGGTACCTCCGGTGGCCCCACGTTTAAAAGTTCATCTGGCTGTCTCTATGTCTTGTATTTTCGTATGTTCCTCATTTTTATCTAGCATACTCGACAGTCTGTTTAGGTAAAACTATTGTATAGACTTATTTTAATTAGGTCACCGAATCAAATCTTGTAAGTCCATAGATCACGAAATTGTTATGGACAGGCATACTGGTGACACAAACTCTTGGGATGACACCGTTGTATTTAATGTTCACGACAATGGTCGCACGGCCCCACCGGAACGATTGAGTTCCACCGGCCTTAGGAGCCAGTTTTTGTTACCCGCAGGGCAGTCTCGTATGCGATCCATCACCCCGAGACCGGATGCTAACCAGCATCATCATTCATCGTGCACTTGCGGCATGGCGAGTCGACATAATACACTGGAACGGCCCGTCACTACCCCGCAAGCTACAAATGATTAATTTCCAGTCAGTTAGTTAGTTTGACGTGTCATCTTACTTAAAGAAACAATGTCTATCAAACAAGGTGGTGGTTTAAAGAATCTTTTTATGGCATAGCCTACCTGCTTAATGGCTGGGTGAGGTGTGACCCAAACATAGTTTTAATCAATAAAGTATTGTTTTAGTGTGTGCATAAATAAATAATGTTAAGTTATCAAAAATAATCTATCGCTTCGCAAATGGATAGTTTGTAAGGGCAGATTTAATCTTTTTTTCATAAGTTTGAGGATTATTTAAAGTGTTTATTGATGTAGTCCAATACGCGAATTATACTCAATGTTAGTCACTTCATATGATCCTTGCATTATTATTCTCATTAATCACTTTGATCCATAAATACAGACATTATGTGTAATCACAAAACAATGGATTAATCAGCAGCTTAAATCGATGTAATTGTCACGGGCTTGTTGATGTATACACAAGAATATTTGTTCCCAATGCAGAATTATTGACTAAACGACTGAATGAATGAATGAATGAATGAATGAATGAATGAATGAATGAACAAATAAACAAGCAGAAAATACCATGCATGAATACGGACAGACGTGTTAGACCAACTGAATGAATTGCTTATTAATGGGCGCGCTGATAATCAATTTTCATATTAGCCTTCGCCATTTAAAAACAGACTCACTGATAACCAATTTGCATCTGGACCTGCACCATTTACAAATATAATATAAATATTGTTTTGCATCCAGGTAGCTTACATAGCAAATTTAGTTGAATTCCACCAAATTTGACTTTCTGGACACTCGCTAACTCCAGCCTGTCTCCACCCAACTGCGGGTGGTGGGGTGGGGTGGGGCTTGAGGGAGGTGGTGGGTGGGGGATAATGTAAATGTTGTTTTGCAGTACCAAATACTATCGTTGTAACTCACATAACAAATTTCATTGAATTCCTCCAAACTGTTTCGGAGGAGATAGCCGGACAGACAGACAGACAGAGGTGATTTCAATTATTCCTTTCATTTTTCAAAACGCGTGGGGATAGTAACCATTAGACAGCTAATTATGCAATATCATGGCTATGACTGACTTGTCATAAATTCGAGAATTTTACTGCGGCCAGGTCACAGATGCGCCCGCACTCTGTGTGCTACAACTTTCATGACATATACATGTTGAAGAAATGTGTTGAATTATTACGGTGTATATTATGCCTCTGCCATAAGGATATATACCACCTATCACCTATATTTAACTCTTTACTCACTGATGGCTTAAAACTCAAGTTAATTGTTATAGGGACAGAAGAATTCAGAAGAAAGCCTCAGTCTGGTGTTCATTTTGTTAACAATTGTGCTGAAAGCTGTTGCTGTCTTAGACAGCAACATATTTGCTTCCAAAATGAATACCAAATATCATATCAAATACTTATACTTATACTTATCATATACTACCTTGATAGGCCACTTAGCCTGTAGGTAGATAATACAGTAAATGCATTGCACCTTATATGTTTCTAAGATAGGCAATGTCTACTGCAGGGCGCCTGTTGTGCATAGGTTCTTGTATATACCAAAATGTAGTCCAATAAATATTTAATTGGTTTTTCAAGCTATTTAAGCTTGGGGAATTTACGATAGTTTCAGGTAACCCATTCCAGTTGTTGGTGATACGAGTTGAAAAAAAATGCTGTCTTATGGAATAGAATGATTGGAGAAACACGCCCAAACCAAATTGGCCATGGTCTTCTCATTATTTATTATTAATAATTATATTTTTAGATTTTCTCAATGTTTTAGGTATAGTTTATACACGCAGAGTGGGCAATGTTTTCTTACCCACGGCCATGTATTATTATACATGTATAACCTGGTCCATAATACATAGTAGCCGATTTAAGTACGAGTCTGTGTTCAACATACTGTTATTCCCGCCTAGTGTTTCACGCTTATCTGTAGCGACGGTATCAGTGAAAATTAATGGGGGTAATTTCGTATATGAAAGCTCTTCCGAGGACTCGGCTCGCCGTCCCAGCACTAACAAGCTCCCGCTGCGTCCCGGCACTGCCAAGGCGTGTCAGTACTGACAGCTGCAGATAAAGACCTATCAGAAAAAGACTGCCGCAATCGCAATATCAGTCTGGACATAACATTCCTAAAATAGGTAATAAAAGACTAGTTTAAATAATTTTGATTATTTCCATTCTCTAGCAAATAATAAATTATAAGAAGCCATATATTAAAATAAATTAATGTTACCAGTTTTCGTAATTCTAAGTTCTACCCACTAGGACTCTAGGAGTATATATGCTGAAATAGCAAAAGAAAGAAATCGTCTCCATGAGACAATAATGGTTGCTAATGAAAACGGTAATATCGTGTTTCTTTCCCCTTATCAACCAAAGTGGGATAGCTTGCATCTGTGGCAATTTAATGTTGCATACAATATATCCTTATAACCTATGCTTATGCTACCCACACATTGCGCATGTTTGGATTATCGCCTCCTATCAAATAGTCTGAGCAAAAATTGTAATTGTTGAATAAATATAAGAAAGTAGTATGAGTTCTTATTCACCTGTATGCAACTTGAATTTTTAATTGTCAGTCTGCATAAAATACAGACCAAAAGCCGAAAAGGAGAAGCTACCGAATCCAATGGCATACCCACTTTTTGCGCACAGGAAAAAAGTATCTGTTTTGCAGCATATGCTACCACATCCTTCAAATATGTTTCACATAGACGCATTGTTGCTGAAGATTAACCAATGGTAACATATGTGTCATATTTGAAAGATTGGTTTGACAAATGGTGACCCTGACTGCGTGAGAACGTCTGTGTTATTCTTAAAGGGGAAGAAAATGTCATCTGAAATTATTTAATCATCAAATATAGGTACAAGCCTTAATATTTTATGTCTCTAAGAAAATTTTTTGCCATAGATGTGAACATTTTGAGATAATATGGCAGTGTCAGAAATCAGCAGCACTGCCACAGGACTGGCGGTATAATCAGCGAACGAAAAGAAGAAGAAGCAGCACTGCTTTAACCCTATATTGACAAGTAGTTTCACAATTTCAAGTGGAGAAAGTCTTGCAAGAGCAAAGTGAATAACCATAGATTGACATGTGAATCAATATCATATGTGTGCGTGCCGACCGTGGGGTACTCTCACAAGAGGTTGAATGCGTATGCGCAAAGAGGGGATGCGCAAATACAAGGAACACAATGATATAGTTACATAGTCCTTTTCTGCTGATTAGGCTAGACAGCCTGTAGCAGATCTTCATATTCGTCGGCGATAACTTGGATCAATTCCTCTTGTACCTATTGTACATGTGGGTGGGTGTGGACGAGTTTGATGGTAAAGTCATTTTTGAACATCTGATCTTTGTAGACCTTGTCGAGTCTTCCCTTGAAGGTGTTGAGCGTAGGAGCTTTGTCAACTGACTCAGGTAGACCATTCCAGTAGTTTGTCACCCGAATGCTGGAAAATCTCTTTTGTGTGTCAGATTTAAAACGTTGCTTTAAGAGTTTGAAGCTGTGACCTCTTGTGCGATGTCCATCGTCAGATGGCAGCAGCTCCTCACAATTTACATCATAGATCCCATGAACATACTTGTAAGTTTCTATTAGGTCGCCATGCAAGCGCCGGTATATCAAACTGGGCAAATTTAGTGCCTTCAAGCGGTCTTCATATGGGCTATCTTTCCCGCCTGCTATCAGTTTTGTAACTCGACGCTGGACATTCTCGATGAGGCAGATGTATTTTTTGTGCAAGAGAGACCATACCGCATTTCCGTATTCTAAATGTGGCCTCACTTAGCTCTGTAAAGCAGTATAAGTGTGTTGGACGTCCATCAGTATATACTATTACCTGAATGTTAAGGGGAAAGAAACACGATCAATATGTACATGCTCCCAGCCCACAAATTTTGAGATCTTAATTAAGTATTAATATTAAATTTATAGCATTTTCATTAGGGGGAAAGAAACACGATCAATTAATGGGTATATAAACGGCTTAAAAAGGTGGTTTTTTGGCCGGGACACACAAATTTTATCAAAAAATGGGGCTCAGATTTTTTAACAATTTTACCGGTTCCGTTATTTAAATAAGACATGTTTCTCTTGATTTTCTAATTTTTGCACACAAAAATTAAAAATATTTCAAATATTTAACCGTCATTATTTTGAAATTAGTATTTTTCCATTTTTTTCTTAGGGAGTAAGAAACATGATCAATTAATGGGTATATAAATGCCTTAAAAAGGTTTTTTGGGTGGGGGGGGGGACACACAAGTTTCATAAAAAAATGGGGCTCAGACTTTTTGGGGGGGGGGGGGTGTTACATTCTTTACCAATTTTACCAATTTCGTTATTAAAAAATGCCAAAATTCAATGATTTTACAAATCATTTATTCAGAAAAAACCCAAAACTAAATGCTTTTTCCGGATGATGCCAGACGAAAAAAGCAGCATGCTCACCGAATGTTGCTTTTTTCGTGTGCTGCGTCATATACAGAAATAGCAAAACTATCAATAGTTACATAATCTTTTACAATTAATTATGGGGAAAGTAAACATGATCAATATATAGTCCACCAGCAAACGTTCTTTATGACGCCCATCATTCTACAGTATTACTTGAATATTATGTGGAAAGAAACACGATCAATATATATATATATATATATATATATATATATATATATATATATATATATATACACCTGTGCAAAAGTTAAGCACCAGCAAAAACAATAGAACGTAGAAACATGATGGTACAACTAGGCTGCCATACTTTTTGTGCCCGCGTTAGCTGACATAATTCCAAGTACGAAATGCACATTCATGCATGACTTCACGCCGCTTGATGTCCGTGCGTGGCGGGAAACAGCACACGTGTTCAGTTATGTAAAAGTCCAGTTTGAGGTGTAGAACATTACATACAGATTTAGGCGACAAGATTAGGAATTTTGTGTTCATGACCGTGGTTTATTTGTACAGAGAGAATTAGCTCTTGATTGTGAACCGCTATGGCAAGACGAAGGTTAAGTGATCGTGTGAAATGGCAAATCATAGGCATGCATACCACTGGTATGTCATGCAGAGAGATTGGCAGACAGCTGAACATTAACCATACTGTAATCAGTCGTTTGATTGCAAAACATGGGCAAACTAACGAGGTGAAGGACAGGCCTAGATCTGAAAGACCGAAGAAGACTACTGCCCGTGATGATCGAGCCCTAGTACGCCTTGTTAGGAGATCTCCATTCACCAACAGCAGAGTGCTCAGCCAGCAATGGGAAACGCGCAATAGAGTGTCAATGTCTACCGTCAAAAGGAGACTGTATGCTGCTGGCATGAAAGCTAGGAGACCTGTCAGACGTCCTCTCCTCACTGCACACCACAAAGAGGAGCGTCTGAGGTGGTGCAACGAAAGAAGACACTGGAACATGAGATCCTGGAGACGGGTACACTGGTCCGATGAAAGTCGGTTCCTGCTTCATGCCACAGATGGTCGAACTCGTGTATGGAGGTCCAGACGCACGGCGTACGACCAACGTAACATCATGGAAGAAGTTCCATTTGGTGGAGGTTCCGTTATGATATGGGGGTGCATCTCATTTGATTGTAAGCTGGATCTGTTGACTGTACCTGGAACACTAAATGGACAAAGATATCAAGATTCCATACTGGATAGAGTTGTGGTCCCTCATTTTGTAAATCATGCACCTGGAACCCACCCTATATTCATGGATGACAACGCCCGACCACATCGTGCTAGAGCTGTGCATGAATACCTCCGCCAGAATGCCATCGAAACCCTACCATGGCCAGCAAGGAGCCCTGACATGAACCCTATTGAGCATATCTGGGACATTCTGGGAAACATGGTGAGAAGGAGGGATCCTCCTGTGCAGAACCTACAGGAATTAACAGACGCACTCCATCTTGAATGGCAACGAATACCACAATGGCATATCAGTCGGTTGGTGACCAGCATGAGACGTCGTGTCCAGGCCGTCATCCAGGCACAAGGTGGATATACCCGGTATTAATAATGGCAGTCTCAAACTCGTGCACAGATGTTAAACTTCGTTTTCAGACACCATTAATGACAATCTAGCCACGTGTGTCAACTGTAGGGCAATAGTTGTCAGTTGTGTCAACGTAACCATATTCAGGCCTCGTTTTCAAGTTCAAACAAAAACATACAGTGTTTCCCCACCATCATAATCAGCATTCCTCTAGTTGCATTATTACCTCTTGCACTAAGATGGATGGGTACATAAATGTTTATGCTATTGCTTTCTTCATAGCACATGAATATACCCTCGCATGTGCGTAAAAATAGGGTGGTGCTTAACTTTTGCACAGGTGTATATATATATATATACACCTGTGCAAAAGTTAAGCACCAGCAAAAACAATAGAACGTAGAAACATGATGGTACAACTAGGCTGCCATACTTTTTGTCCCCGCATTAGCTGACATAATTCCAAGTACGAAATGCACATGCATGCATGATGCATGACTTCACGCCGCTTGATGTCCGTGCGTGGCGGGAAACAGCACACGTGTTCAGTTATGTAAAAGTCCAGTTTGAGGTGTAGAACATTACATACAGATTTAGGCGACAAGATTAGGAATTTTGTGTTCATGACCGTGGTTTATTTGTACAGAGAGAATTAGCTCTTGATTGTGAACCGCTATGGCAAGACGAAGGTTAAGTGATCGTGTGAAATGGCAAATCATAGGCATGCATACCACTGGTATGTCATGCAGAGAGATTGGCAGACAGCTGAACATTAACCATACTGTAATCAGTCGTTTGATTGCAAAACATGGGCAAACTAACGAGGTGAAGGACAGGCCTAGATCTGAAAGACCGAAGAAGACTACTGCCCGTGATGATCGAGCCCTAGTACGCCTTGTTAGGAGATCTCCATTCACCAACAGCAGAGTGCTCAGCCAGCAATGGGAAACGCGCAATAGAGTGTCAATGTCTACCGTCAAAAGGAGACTGTATGCTGCTGGCATGAAAGCTAGGAGACCTGTCAGACGTCCTCTCCTCACTGCACACCACAAAGAGGAGCGTCTGAGGTGGTGCAACGAAAGAAGACACTGGAACATGAGATCCTGGAGACGGGTACACTGGTCCGATGAAAGTCGGTTCCTGCTTCATGCCACAGATGGTCGAACTCGTGTATGGAGGTCCAGACGCACGGCGTACGACCAACGTAACATCATGGAAGAAGTTCCATTTGGTGGAGGTTCCGTTATGATATGGGGGTGCATCTCATTTGATTGTAAGCTGGATCTGTTGACTGTACCTGGAACACTAAATGGACAAAGATATCAAGATTCCATACTGGATAGAGTTGTGGTCCCTCATTTTGTAAATCATGCACCTGGAACCCACCCTATATTCATGGATGACAACGCCCGACCACATCGTGCTAGAGCTGTGCATGAATACCTCCGCCAGAATGCCATCGAAACCCTACCATGGCCAGCAAGGAGCCCTGACATGAACCCTATTGAGCATATCTGGGACATTCTGGGAAACATGGTGAGAAGGAGGGATCCTCCTGTGCAGAACCTACAGGAATTAACAGACGCACTCCATCTTGAATGGCAACGAATACCACAATGGCATATCAGTCGGTTGGTGACCAGCATGAGACGTCGTGTCCAGGCCGTCATCCAGGCACAAGGTGGATATACCCGGTATTAATAATGGCAGTCTCAAACTCGTGCACAGATGTTAAACTTCGTTTTCAGACACCATTAATGACAATCTAGCCACGTGTGTCAACTGTAGGGCAATAGTTGTCAGTTGTGTCAACGTAACCATATTCAGGCCTCGTTTTCAAGTTCAAACAAAAACATACAGTGTTTCCCCACCATCATAATCAGCATTCCTCTAGTTGCATTATTACCTCTTGCACTAAGATGGATGGGTACATAAATGTTTATGCTATTGCTTTCTTCATAGCACATGAATATACCCTCGCATGTGCGTAAAAATAGGGTGGTGCTTAACTTTTGCACAGGTGTATATATATATATATACACCTGTGCAAAAGTTAAGCACCAGCAAAAACAATAGAACGTAGAAACATGATGGTACAACTAGGCTGCCATACTTTTTGTCCCCGCATTAGCTGACATAATTCCAAGTACGAAATGCACATGCATGCATGATGCATGACTTCACGCCGCTTGATGTCCGTGCGTGGCGGGAAACAGCACACGTGTTCAGTTATGTAAAAGTCCAGTTTGAGGTGTAGAACATTACATACAGATTTAGGCGACAAGATTAGGAATTTTGTGTTCATGACCGTGGTTTATTTGTACAGAGAGAATTAGCTCTTGATTGTGAACCGCTATGGCAAGACGAAGGTTAAGTGATCGTGTGAAATGGCAAATCATAGGCATGCATACCACTGGTATGTCATGCAGAGAGATTGGCAGACAGCTGAACATTAACCATACTGTAATCAGTCGTTTGATTGCAAAACATGGGCAAACTAACGAGGTGAAGGACAGGCCTAGATCTGGAAGACCGAAGAAGACTACTGCCCGTGATGATCGAGCCCTAGTACGCCTTGTTAGGAGATCTCCATTCACCAACAGCAGAGTGCTCAGCCAGCAATGGGAAACGCGCAATAGAGTGTCAATGTCTACCGTCAAAAGGAGACTGTATGCTGCTGGCATTAAAGCTAGGAGACCTGTCAGACGTCCTCTCCTCACTGCACACCACAAAGAGGAGCGTCTGAGGTGGTGCAACGAAAGAAGACACTGGAACATGAGATCCTGGAGACGGGTACACTGGTCCGATGAAAGTCGGTTCCTGCTTCATGCCACAGATGGTCGAACTCGTGTATGGAGGTCCAGACGCACGGCGTACGACCAACGTAACATCATGGAAGAAGTTCCATTTGGTGGAGGTTCCGTTATGATATGGGGGTGCATCTCATTTGATTGTAAGCTGGATCTGTTGACTGTACCTGGAACACTAAATGGACAAAGATATCAAGATTCCATACTGGATAGAGTTGTGGTCCCTCATTTTGTAAATCATGCACCTGGAACCCACCCTATATTCATGGATGACAACGCCCGACCACATCGTGCTAGAGCTGTGCATGAATACCTCCGCCAGAATGCCATCGAAACCCTACCATGGCCAGCAAGGAGCCCTGACATGAACCCTATTGAGCATATCTGGGACATTCTGGGAAACATGGTGAGAAGGAGGGATCCTCCTGTGCAGAACCTACAGGAATTAACAGACGCACTCCATCTTGAATGGCAACGAATACCACAATGGCGTATCAGTCGGTTGGTGACCAGCATGAGATGTCGTATCCAGGCCGTCATCCAGGCACAAGGTGGATATACCTGGTATTAATAATGGCAGTCTCAAACTCGTGCACAGATGTTAAACTTCGTTTTCAGACACCATTAATGACAATCTAGCCACGTGTGTCAACTGTACGGCAATAGTTGTCAGTTGTGTCAACGTAACCATATTCAGGCCTCGTTTTCAAGTTCAAACAAAAACATACAGTGTTTCCCCACCATCATAATCAGCATTCCTCTAGTTGCATTATTACCTCTTGCACTAAGATGGATGGGTACATAAATGTTTATGCTATTGCTTTCTTCATAGCACATGAATATACCCTCGCATGTGCGTAAAAATAGGGTGGTGCTTAACTTTTGCACAGGTGTATATATATATATACACCTGTGCAAAAGTTAAGCACCAGCAAAAACAATAGAACGTAGAAACATGATGGTACAACTAGGCTGCCATACTTTTTGTCCCCGCGTTAGCTGACATAATTCCAAGTACGAAATGCACATGCATGCATGACTTCACGCCGCTTGATGTCCGTGCGTGGCGGGAAACAGCACACGTGTTCAGTTATGTAAAAGTCCAGTTTGAGGTGTAGAACATTACATACAGATTTAGGCGACAAGATTAGGAATTTTGTGTTCATGACCGTGGTTTATTTGTACAGAGAGAATTAGCTCTTGATTGTGAACCGCTATGGCAAGACGAAGGTTAAGTGATCGTGTGAAATGGCAAATCATAGGCATGCATACCACTGGTATGTCATGCAGAGAGATTGGCAGACAGCTGAACATTAACCATACTGTAATCAGTCGTTTGATTGCAAAACATGGGCAAACTAACGAGGTGAAGGACAGGCCTAGATCTGGAAGACCGAAGAAGACTACTGCCCGTGATGATCGAGCCCTAGTACGCCTTGTTAGGAGATCTCCATTCACCAACAGCAGAGTGCTCAGCCAGCAATGGGAAACGCGCAATAGAGTGTCAATGTCTACCGTCAAAAGGAGACTGTATGCTGCTGGCATGAAAGCTAGGAGACCTGTCAGACGTCCTCTCCTCACTGCACACCACAAAGAGGAGCGTATGAGGTGGTGCAACGAAAGAAGACACTGGAACATGAGATCCTGGAGATGGGTACACTGGTCCGATGAAAGGCGGTTCCTGCTTCATGCCACAGATGGTCGAACTCGTGTATGGAGGTCCAGACGCACGGCGTACGACCAACGTAACATCATGGAAGAAGTTCCATTTGGTGGAGGTTCCGTTATGATATGGGGGTGCATCTCATTTGATTGTAAGCTGGATCTGTTGACTGTACCTGGAACACTAAATGGACAAAGATATCAAGATTCCATACTGGATAGAGTTGTGGTCCCTCATTTTGTAAATCATGCACCTGGAACCCACCCTATATTCATGGATGACAACGCCTGACCACATCGTGCTAGAGCTGTGCATGAATACCTCCGCCAGAATGCCATCGAAACCCTACCATGGCCAGCAAGAAGCCCTGACATGAACCCTATTGAGCATATCTGGGACATTCTGGGAAACATGGTGAGAAGGAGGGATCCTCCTGTGCAGAACCTACAGGAATTAACAGACGCACTCCATCTTGAATGGCAACGAATACCACAATGGCGTATCAGTCGGTTGGTGACCAGCATGAGACGTCGTGTCCAGGCCGTCATCCAGGCACAAGGTGGATATACCCGGTATTAATAATGGCAGTCTCAAACTCGTGCACAGATGTTAAACTTCGTTTTCAGACACCATTAATGACAATCTAGCCACGTGTGTCAACTGTAGGGCAATAGTTGTCAGTTGTGTCAACGTAACCATATTCAGGCCTCGTTTTCAAGTTCAAACAAAAACATACAGTGTTTCCCCACCATCATAATCAGCATTCCTCTAGTTGCATTATTACCTCTTGCACTAAGATGGATGGGTACATACATGTTTATGCTACTGCTTTCTTCATAGCACATGAATATACCCTCGCATGTGCGTAAAAATAGGGTGGTGCTTAACTTTTGCACAGGTGTATATATATATATATATATATATATATATATATATATATATATATATATATATATAGCCTACACTCCAAGATAATGATCTTTGTGATATTACAATGCGGCAGTCAGATATGGTGAGAAGTCATTAAAGTATTTAATCTAATACTAGTGACTGGACCAATTACAAAATACAGTTCGAGATTAACCATTGGAACGACCAACAAATGGATGAATATCTCGCCGCGAAGCTTTCCGGAAAAGCCCTTCAAGTTCTCGCAGATCTTGGGACTGATTACACGCCCACATACACACAGTTGGAATGAGCATTGTCAGAATGTTTCGGCGACACCGCTCTCAGAGAAACTAACTGATTGCAGCTAAAGAATCTCCGACGTCGCCCAGAAGAAACCCTACCAGAGCTGACTAGTCACATCCGAAGACTAGTCACCTGTGCGTATCCAAGCACCAACATCGAAGGCATCACGCATCTTCACCGTGATACATTCATAGATGTGTTAAGCGGTGAAACCACTCTTAAGGAAAAACTCTTTCTTGCGGACCACGGAAGCATGGCGCAATTAACAGCCACGGCGGTCCGTATTGAAAACTTGAAGCGGGAGAAAATAAACCGCCGGCAACTTCACCCTATCAATCAGATAGAGGGTGCTATGATCACTACTACGACTGACGCTCCCACCACATCTACAACATCCACCACCACCGAGCAATCAGAACACCAGACAGCACCACAAAATTCCAATCAGAATCACGCGCCTGGAGGAAGGAGGCGTAGCCGCAAAGGAGTCCACAACGGGGCCCGGGGTGCGGAAACCAGCACAATAATAACAATCGCGGCAACATGCATGAGCGGATAGATGAGATAAATAAGCAAATTTCTGCACTTAGCAATCTAGTAACAATCCTCAGCATTAATTTAGCAACCACACACCTTAGGACCACCAACACCTCACCGCCACCCAACACCTGTTTTGGATGCGGTCAGCCAGGACATTGGAGGGAACAGTGTCCTAACCGACCTCCATCAACAACACCTGCCCCCGACCGCAGAAACCCGCAACCTGAGAAGCCGGCAAACTCCTAAGGGCACCGAATGGAGAGTCACCTCAGTGCCCGTATTCACTTCCCGGCTCAACTGCGGCCCCCGTAGAACAACGTCCGATGGCCGACCATCACCAACAACCCTCAGCTTTTACACGTACATCTATGCGCACGACTTCACATATGGCGATGCCTACGATGCCTCCCACATCCGCAGCACCGCCATCCCCCCCCCTACGTCCGCACATAACAAACCTTCTTTCCTCTGTAAAATGGCAGTGGTAGGTTGTAGCACCTCCGCTGGAACAACATTTTTGCAAGCACCACATCCCGCCACCAAGACACTAGACTCTAGGTGTCCTTTGGTGGTATGCAAAACACCGTCCCACACAACATCTCCCGCATCCACGGACAGCAGTGGCTCGGGAGAAACTAATCCCTCCGAATCATGGATTCCTAAGCGGCGGCGCTGCCGACGTTCCGAGCACCTTCCACGGCACCGCTGCTTCTTTTGTGCCTCATCAAAACATCCGATGAGGTATTGTGAGAAGTGGCTTGCGCAGGTAACTTATCCGTGATCGGGACAATGCCATCCGCACCACTGTCTATACAAACACTGCATACAAAGAAACGGCAACAACTCCATCACCATTGCTACTACCAGCTCCGTCTTCGCAGTATTTAACAAGCGCTTATATGAGAGCATCCCACCTTATAAAAAGCCGCCCCTTAAGCCCACAAACATCTATCTACAGACGGCTACGGGAGCTGATGTGCCTGTAGCCGGTGTAGTTAATCTAGTTATCCAAATAGAGAAGATGCAATTCATACAGCGAGTTGTTATCGCCTCTATTCAAAACGACGTCCTCCTTGGCTCTGATTTTCTCAGTGCCAGTGAAGCCATCATACACTGCAAACAACAGGAACGTGACATACACAGCCGACGGATACCTCTTGGACAGGAATCGTCATTATATGACATGTGTGCTGTAATACTATCAAGTACAGCCACAGTTGAGGCGGGACAGGAGCAAATCTTGTGGGCCACCACACCATAGTTAGGAAGCAACACACATCGGCATGCTGGAACCCGACCCAGATTACATGATCGCCTCACAATGCGCACGTCCGCGCATGATCGTGGACACAACCAAGAAAGAACACACCATTTCGTGTACCAAGAGGGATAGGCTCCTCGAGGGGTGCACGAAACAGGCGGCAGTGGGCTCGCAAGAGTCCAGGGGCACGTGAAATCAATGGTATAGTGCAGAGGAGATACTGAAGGCCTCCGTGTCTGACGAAGGATGAATTAACATCCTACTGTGGTACCGTCTAGTCGGCGTATTGGGCGGGCTAGGTTTTTGGTTCATCTTGTCTCGATAAGTGGACAGTGCGTGGTACATGGATGACAGTCCACACCCAGGACATTAAAAATATCTCTAGGTTTTGTGTTCTTTACTAGATGATAGTCCTACAGGCAAGGCCGGGGAAAATGGTCAATATTTGTATTCTGTTGGCAGATATGTGTGGATCAGACCGTCGGTTGCCCCTGAGCGTCAGCTCAGATGGTGATCGCTATTGACTGGGTCGCCGGCCGGTCATCTTGATCATGTCAGTTCATCAACCAGTTCTTGGTTACGAGTGGTCAAGATGGCTCAATGTACAGTCAGGCCATGGCAGGCATTCGTATTGCGAGTCATGCCGGCTGTGATCAGAGGTCATGAAAAGTGGTTCTTTGGGAAGCAGGAGGGTATGTGCGTGAGACGATGTAACATGTCACTTGCCAGACGGGTGGAGTGGTCTGAGATCCTGCGTGCCCGTGGGGTGGATGACCTGGCTAGTACGATCTGGCAAAATGATGTCTAAGTACAATCTATGCGGGGCCCTTAGCCAATGACGTCTAGCAGGCATCGCCTCCATGGTACGGTCTATGCTGGGTTACAGCCCCTTGCCAAGATGACCCTTAGTTGGCATCCAGTACTGTTTCTGCTCGGGTCTGGAGTTGGCAGGGTGCGACTTGACTCTGTTCCAGATTCTGTTCCCCTGATTTGGACAGGTCTTTATCTCAGGCATATACGGAGAGGTACCTAGCCTAGGCTGCAGCCTGTGGTGGGAACTGGGTGTCCGTCCAGCATGGCGGGGACAGTGAACCACACCGGGAAGGCCAAAGGGTACAAGTGGTTCAATGGCACCGCAGACCCCCATAACTCTTGAACCAGGGGTACGCTGCGGCCATTTGGTGGACAGTCTCTTTGGAAACACCTACACTTACCACCTCGCAAACAGAAATGACTGAAAGCTGAGGGTTGTTAGGATTAACGCAATCTCAAAAGTGACACATACTTGCACTACTTCACAAATATCGTGACAGTTTTTCCTCCGGAGACATGGAACTCATCTTGTGCGACACTCCATCGACACAGGCAATAATTGCCCCATACGACAACCGGTACGACGTCTTCCCATTCATAAGGAAGCAGAAGCTCATCAACAAGCTAATGACATGTTGCGGACCGGTATTATAGAACCATCAGCATCCCCATGGGCTAGCCCAATAGTACTAGCAGTCAAAAAGGATCGAACCTTGCGGTTTTGTATAGACTACCGCCGCCTTAATGGTCTTGGCGTGAAGGATGCATATCCGCTCCCACGCATAGATCAGGCCTTGGATTCCTTGTCCGGAGCCAAGTGTTTTTGTACCCTTGACTTAGCTAGCAGTTACTGGCAAGTAGCCATGGATGAAGCTGGCATGGAAAAGACCGCATTCGTTTGTAGGGATGATCTTTTCCAATTCCGCAAAATACCCTATGGCTTGCGCAATGCTCCTGGAACTTTTAAACGTCTCATTGAGCGGGTATTAACCACCCTGCAATGGGAAATCTGTCTATGTTACATCGATGACGTAATCGTCTTTGGACCTACATTTGAGCAAACATTAACTAATTTGGACACCGTGCTCTCACGGTTCCCTTCGGCCAATTTAAAGCTCAAACCAAAGAAATGTCATCTCGTTAGACAGAGCGTCGAGTTCTTGGGACATGTCATATCCGATGATGGAGTGGCTACTCAACCGTCAAAAACTAAGGCAGTAGCAGAGTGGCCGACGCCCTCTTCAATCACGGAGACAAGAGTTTTCTTGGCTTATGCCAGTACTATCGCGGTTATATCCGTCACTTCAGTGAGATTGCTTCACCCCTCTACAAGATCACCGAAAAAGATCGAGTGGACGCGTCGGCTTACGCTATCGGCGCGGTTCTATCTCAGGTCACAGAGGATGGAACGGAGCAGGTGTTGGGTTATGGTTTGCGTACCTTAAATAAAACTGAAAAACGATACACAACCATGAAGCGAGAACTACTTGCGGCGGTACATTTCGTCAAGTAAACAAACACTTTCTGTACGGTCGCTCATTTACACTCCGTACAGACCATGTCTCACTACGCTGGCTCAGAAACCTTAAAAACCCGGAGGGCCAGGTAGCGAGATGGCAGGAATCCTTGCAGGCCTATAACTTTAACGTTGTTCAACATCCCGGCAAACTGCACGGGAATGCCGACGCCCTCAGTAGAGTTGGAATGGAGGCAGAACATGAAGAGGCTGCAACCATGGCACAATCTACACAGCCATCTCCGGAGTTCCCCGAATTGAGGTGCGCATAGTGGAATCCGGAGATCGCACACGATCAGACAACAGATGCACAAACACGAAACATATACACGTGGATCTAGGAGGGGTTATGCACTCCCAAGGAATTGGTAACACCCTTATCCACCATGGCTAAATATTATTACCAGTGGTTTGAAGAATGTCACCTCCAGAATAATGTTCTTTACATCAATAACCGTCTGGTGATCCCGGAAAGTTATCGAACTATAATACTTCAACAACTGCTTGATAACACCGGGCATCTGGCCGTGGAGAGGACTGTTACCCGCATCAAACAGAGATTCCATTGGATCGGAATTCGCGATAGTGTAAAGGCATGGGTTGCCAAATGTATCCCATGCCAAAGATGCGCTGATGGCCAGCACCATACATATCACACCCTCACAAATAAAAATTATTGGTGCACCGTGGGAGTGAGTGGCTATTGATGTGCTCGGACCCGTGAATACGACGGATGACGGAAATAAATACATCCTCGTATTACAAGATTATTTCATGAAGTGGGTAGAAGCATTTGCTTTGCCGGACCAAAAGGCATCCAGACTAGCGGAGGTCTTGGCAAGTAATGTATTCTGCCATTTTGAGCTACACTCCGATCAAGGAAGTAATTTTGAGAGCCTGCTCATATCAGAGCTCTGCAAATTGTTCCATATCGTCAAAACAAGGACGACTCCATACCATCCCCACAGTGATTTGATGGTAGAGAGGTTCAATAGGACTCTCGCGGAGATGCTTACAAAAGAAACATCTTGATTGTAGAGATTGGGATCTACAACTCCCATATGTACTCATGGCTTACCGCACTTCAGTACATTCCAGCACGGGTTACACCCCTGCTCGGTTAATGTTAGGCCGTGAATTAGCCTTACCCCTGGACCTGGCTATGCCTCGGATACCAGGAGAGAAAAATCAACCATCTCTATGTTGAACTTTATCCACTGCACACCGGCGTCAAAAGACATGGCATGACCGGAGAGTGTGTAGCGATGCAAATTTTCACCTATCTCGAAACACGGGGGATTAGCTGGGTAGCAATGGCTCTGCTACACTTCAGAAATTGCCAGGATGAGGTGGCAGGTGAAAATGGGTGAAGACACCTCAATAGTATTCAACAAGACGGTTCTTCAAATAATAAATGACTTCAACTTTTAATCATTTTAAACTGACTTTATACACAAACTGATGTTGACACAAAATTTCTATACAAACTAAGAACGCTATATCTATCTACTATTCTGGCTTAAATCTCTGTCTACTATCTATCTATTTCTCTGACTCTCACTGTTTCTCTCACTCACTCTATCTTCCCAAATACACAAATTCCTTTACATCTGCCCTCAGGTCCAAGATAAAAAAATTAAATAGTGGTATATAGATGGAACGGAATTAATTAGATGGTGTAGTATAATATTCCTGATAGGCACATGAAAATTTTATCTAGCTCATGGGTGAAACCTACCATGGCTAAAAACACAACTGACTATATATTTCACACTTAATTTCTTCTCTGGTACTGATTTCGTTGCCTCTTTAATCTCTTAATTTCGGCCTCCATTTCAATACGCCGCTCTACACATCGTTGATTATCGGCCGCATATGTCTCATACCTTTCCTCAAAATAGTTGCGCTCATCCTGCAGCTGTGCCATCTTCTTTTGGAGTTGCTTCGACTCTGTCTCCCAGCACGAATTTACACTAACAGTATTTTGTTTCTTCAATGTCTCTAGCTCATCCAGAATGGCATTATGCTGCATAACATGAAAATTATTATCACGCCACAACTCGCTGAAATCTCGTGTATGTTGTTCACTCTCATCATTAAGTCCCGTGTTTTCTTCCCGACAGTTAGTTAATTGTTGTCTAGTATCATTAAGTTCTTTTCTAAGTTTTTCTAATTCACCCTCTATTTTGGAAACACTGTTTACTGAGATGCTATTGTCTGTTCTAATATTGTTGATCTGCTCGTTTAGTTTGGTACATTCAGCTTTTAATGATTGAGTTTCTGCACTGGTCTCTTCAAGTCTTGTTTTAAGATTTTCATATTCCTGACTAATGGAAGCTTTCTCTTGTTCACATTTACTTAGTTGTTCCCGAACACTGGTGACTCTGTCTAGCACTGATAAAACTTACATGCTGTGAATGATCTTGTCTTCCTCCATCCTGTTCATCACAACACAAAGTTTTCTCTCCAATTTAAGCGCTCTTTCACCCGCACTCACAATTTCTGGATCTAGAGCTGCCTGGTTGTTCGTAGCAAATGGCAGCTCTTGTGCTAAAGACAGCACTTCTGGTACGGTGTTTTCAACTACTCTATTGATAATCTCAGGCTGTCTCTTGGTTATCTGTCTATATCTGTTTATCTGGCAAGGCTTCTATTCCTTGCTTCTACCTGCAGTATTGTGCGAAACATATGTGCGAACATTAGCATACATAAACGAAAAATGTCCAAAATGTCTACAGGAAAAGCAACGAACAAATCTTGCTTTACAACTCGAGAGATGAGTATGATGAAATAACTCACCACACCGATAGCACTGATTATTCTGATGGTGATGCTGATGATGACGTAATCGCTCACTTACCCATGGCTGCTGCTGCTGGAAAGATGGCTGCCATGGTTGATGTTGACAAACTGTGTGGTAATCCCGTCTTCTTTGTCTATTGACCGGTCTTCGCAATGGTACACATTGACTCATCCTAGCACGTTCTTTAGTATGACTTATCTCACCGAGATCGTGTATGTAGTCAATACGACTACCCTTGGAAACTCCACCAGATGTAGCGACGCTAGTTTCCACCTATCTTAAAGCACCGAGTGAGATTAGCTGGGTGGCAATGGCTCTGCTACACTTCAGAAATTGCCAGGATGAGGTGGCAGGTGAAAATTGGTGAAGACACTTCAATAGTATTCAACAAGACGGTTCTTCAAATAATAAATGACTTCAACTTTTAATCATTTTAAATTGACTCTATACACAAACTGATGTTGACACAAAATTTCTATACAAACTAAGAACGCTATATCTATCTACTATTCTGGCTTAAATCTCTGTCTACTATCTATCTATTTCTCTAGCTCTGACTCTCACTGTTTCTCTCACTCACTCTATCTTCCCAAATACACAAATTCCTTTACATTTTATATCTAGTGGTAGTTAAAGTAAACAGGAAGATAGTGAAGGGACATGTTCGAAATAAGTTCAAAACATGTCTAAAATCATTAATAATTTGTTTAGTATTTGTGAATACAGGATTTATGCAATTCTATAAAATAAATATAATTAACCACTTTCATGCTGTATGCGTTGACAGTATTTTACTCTGACAAAATCAGAAAATCTTGATGACTATTTTGAAAACAATCAAAGCGAAAGTTGTTTCTGCTTGAGGCAGCAACAACTTTCAGTCAAATTATTTCCAAAATAATATGCAGGTTTCTTATGCCAATGTCTTGAGATATGTTTGTGGGAATTTAGAATGAAAATGGTTATCAGATTATGAACATGTATTTTCAGATGTATGTTATTATATATAAAAGTTCAGTATATACATGTCTTGGAATACTTCGATTTATTATGTCCACACTGAAGGCTGGGTGGCTTTAATTGTCCTGGCTATTAATTGGGCTATTGTCCTCTGTCCACTATACTCCTAGAATTGTCACGCTTGATTTCATATGATTCAGCTGGCCATGAGCTTTCATGAACATTCTAATTTATGCTGGATAAAATCAGTAATATATAATTTCACACAGAATTTCTTATACCTGGCCTAATAGCACCATAACAAGTGCATGGAGATCCATATGAAGCAGGAAGGATGGTTTGGGTGCACGATTCACGACGGTCTGCAAACGTGCCAAGTAAACTGAATTACCAGTGGAAAGGCCCCTATGTGGTAGTAGGTAAGACGTCGGACATGACCTACCGTATCCGTGCTTCGGATGGAGGTCATCCACTTCGATCGGCTTAAACCGTGTGTCAGGGACGGCCCGGCACCAGAGTTCGGGTTGGGCGGTTCCCTTGACACTGGTACCTAGACAGAAATTTCTGCGGAAAGTAGTAGTCCCACAATTAGCGCAGAGCACCGCGGTGCCCGTTCATCCCGTCTTCTACCAAGCCAGAACACCGGTGAACAAGCAGCTAACGCCGAGGACGATGACGAGATACGTACTCGCCCTCTCCCTCCTCAGCACGGGTCTACTCGATCTGGGAAGCCGTATCTGAAGAACTTTTTGTTTGTGTTGTCCAAGGGACTGGGTGGAAAAGTTGTTCCCCCGCTCTCTTCCCATTCCCACTCACTTCATGCTATGCCCCCCCATCATAGAGTTACCACAAGCGGAAGCTGAGGCTGACCCAAGCCATGCTTCTCGTGGGGTGGAACATGTGATGAATAGCATGGAAGTGAAGCGGCTAGGGGAAGCCTTGGCGTGTCTAGAACCGCAAAACCGTACAACGAGGTGTACCCGACCACGCCCCCAAATCGCCAAACCAATCTCCACCCAAGCGGAACCCCTATCCAATACCGCACCCACGCCCCAGCTCCAATTGGTGCCCCTCATCATACACCAAGTTCGGACATCACTGACCCAGTCCATTTCACACTCCACTCGTCGTCTGTTGACTGTCAATCCTCAGATATGAGGGAGACTGTTGCTACAGAGGAGGTGGCATCCCGCACCGCACCGACCAACAATACCCCCGCGGTGAGCAGGGAAGCAGCCTGTTCAGCAGACTCGCGGCTCAAGTTTTTCCGGTGTCTAAAAACTATGACAAGACACCAACGTCGTGTAATGGGAGATGACCACATCCCCCTGTCCAAAGGCCACCCTCTCCATTTGGCCTACCATACCCCCCCCCCCCCCCCCCACCACACCACAGACAGAATGTCAGTCACATACAGAACACACTTGCCCTTAGGGCTGTATACGTCAATTTATCATTTCGCGTACATCACATACATACTCGGTTATACTCAGCATAACGGAGACATTCAACACTAGCAACAACATCGTTTAGCAGCACCTATCGGTATTAATTAATTCCTGGTATAGACATAAAAACTCCTGCAACAGTTCCACCCGCAAAAGATGCGGGAGAAATAATATCTCCCGCAACCACCCACCTCCCACAATAACAACAGACTCGGCGTCACCAGCGTGGAAAACTGGAATGCGCCCACTTCGCTTAACATTAGCATCATACAGCAGCCCGGACCTCCCTACAACAACATTATCATCAACAAACAACAGCCAACAATTCTCCCGCACACACCTCTTATCTAGTTACGGGAGAACTGATCATGTAGCCATCTACAGTACACGTCACGGGAGAAACCTCCAAATCCAGTTCCCACCTCCCCCTGCTCTCCCGCCAACTCGAACGAGAACAGCCAAAAATACATACGTCATTTACAGTCAATATTATTAGGAGAGTAAGATGCCCACATTGTCGTCAGTCATGAGTAGGATTTTGCTACCGAAAAGTTGAATTCGATAATGGATTGATCAAAGTTACGACAGCATCCTACAGGTCATCCGCGCTCTAAAGTAACTCTGTCCCGACCCCGGGCTCGGCCATTACAGAGCGAAATACCAGCAAGGTTTGATAAAGTTGACATCACGCCGCCGCCCCTCCCGCAAAGGGCGGCAATAAAAACGTCACCTTCACCACAGCGCAAGTATCATTCACAGATAACCAGGCATGCGTATCAAACTCAAATCACCAACATGCCAGAAACACAGACACTCAGGTTGACTGTATTCACAATCTTCAAACGACGGCATTGTAAATCGTAACACTGTGTGCACTCACTTCCGAGCTGTATTGTAATTTAACCATTGTTAAGTGGTATTAATGTGTCCCGTCTAGGCGGGGATGGAGCTAGATCTACCCATTGAGGAGAATGCTTGGCAGCCCTCCCGCTCAGAAAACAGCTATCTTGTCGGGATCAGTAACTTTGATACCCCGCCTGAATAGATCTGTTTAAACCACACATCAAATTACCTACAGCTTTACTGTTATATTTTTGATTAAGAACACAACTGCTCTACCGTGCTACAGATCATTAGCGCACGGGCCGATAAAGCGGCATAAAAAATCTAACTATAATTAGGTTTGTGCGATTTTTGCTTTGAAACATCGCGATTGATTTTATAAAAAAAATCGCGATTTTCGATTAAATCGTAGGTCCAAATTCCCAAAAGTATAAACCGGGGTAATGTGACTTGGTTCTAGAAAAAGTTGAAATAAATTATACAAAAACAGCGCAAAATTAAAACACATTTTCATGCGACGAATTCTTACCATCCTACGTCTATGCTTAATGTATACCTTATATCCATCATTGCGGGAGTGAAATTATTAATTGGGACCACCGAAATATTGCTTGTAGTTTAATAAACATTATTTATTTCATCCACATTTGAGATAAAATGTCGCAGAGAAAGAAATATAAATTACATAAGTATCAGCTTCAGCTTATAGCCTCCCTTTGTAGGACGTGTTTAGGTCATTACTGAAGTAATGCGAAGACACTAATATTAGTACCCGGGGAGATACTGAGCAATTCACATACATTGGACTGGAGCTTTGAGTAGGTACGAGTGTAACGGCGTAAATACAGTACAGTTTATAGTTGCTTTCAGAATGTACCATTTACATTTAAGAGTAATCAACAGAACGCACAGTTCAAAATCAAACAATCTGGAGTGCTGTTGCTTTATTTTCATGACAACCGAATCAAAAATGAAAAATTATTACACTGCCTGAAATTGCTAACTCTAGAATTAAAAAGAATTATGTTCACTGATTGCCTAACACTCTGCAACTAAGTATATACTTGGCATTTCACGACAGACTCAGGGTCTGCGACGAATGAAAGAAAATTACATGGCGATTCGACGGAGTAACTAGCTGGTTTTCTCAATGACAAAGGTGTTACCTCGCTATTGTTAGCTTGTTTATTGTAGCGCTTTGTGTGGTGATTAGTAATTATTCGACACGTGCATGGCATGGTGGGATGTAAACACGCTGAACACAGGCGTGAACCGATTATAATTGTACTCATGTACTGATAAAATGCGACGGAAAAGTACACACTTCAGATTTTTAAAAAACATTTTTTACGTTTTTCAGATTTTTCCTCAATTACATTGTAAAAATCGCGATTTTAAAAATAAATCGAACTTCACGATTAAATCGAAACATCGCTCAAGCCTAAGTATTATTACAAAGAGAATTTCAAAAATTCTCTTACCTGCGTTCCAGTCCACAATCGACATGGGCTGAGAACTACCTATTACAGACAAGTACAAAGACGTATGTTTAAGAACCCGCGCAAATAGGGACATTATTTTGTAAAGATTCATGATATAACATATATTTCCATTTCTCGCATCTACAAAGACCACCTCAGCAACAGTATTTCGGCCATCGCCATAAACAGCACATATGTTTCCGATCAACCATGTGTTTCCAAGGGCCACGTGACTTTTACTGCTATTTCCAGTAAATTGGATCAAACACTTCAAACAAAAGAGCTGCCCAAATACGCGACTACCACAGCGTGATGGAGGAGTGGCAAGGGTGAGTTGGGGTAATTACCGCTGACATCACTAGGCTCCCACACACCCCATCGGGCGCTCCAGCCTAAAATTAAAACAGGCGAGTTTATAAGCGTTCAATCTGTAAAACCTCATCACACTAATTAAAAGGTGATGCTCCACGGGAATAAGTAGTACCACGTTTTTATGTTGATCGGAGAATTTTAAATGCGCTAAATTGGGACTAAGTTAATGAGCCATTCCTCCTATAATTAAACGTACTCCCTTTATATGGGAAGAATTAATCCCGTGACGCATAGAATGGGAAAGAGAAAAACTTTCCATATAGGGGCGACCGAATCGCCTTCAAAACTTCCAGGTGTGGTCATCCGCTATCTGTGACATCACTAAATCGTTTAAAAGGAGGAAGGTCGCTTTGAAACTTCGTCTTCCCATCAAAACTTGACACCAGGGAAGAACAAATAGCATTAGGCTTCTTTCATGTTGAAAACTAAATTCTGCTGTTTCCTTATTATTAATTCATTATTACAATACTTGGCCTGGAAAATTAACAATGAAGAGATAGGGTTTTAGGTTTTAATTAGGTTCCCGCAACCAACTACCATGCGGGAATGAGATGTTACTCCTCGAAGATTTAGTGTTGTCGGATTCATCTGAAGAAGAATCGGTACCAATTTCAAAAAGATTCCCGTGCAGCTCGTTATTAGCTAGCAGAGAACCATGTACCAGAACTTTTATGCGAAATTCCAAACTCACTCTTCATGTTAACAAGGATCATCTCCTCCAGACAGCCTTCTGTATAACGTGTCAATATCTCTACACAGCCACCCGTTACAGAGTAACCCATGCGCTCCGTCATCATCACCGTGTGTTAGAAGTGACATTAATTCCCAGAGAAGAAAGCGAGAATCGTGCCGCTTTAGCCACCCATTTTGAATCTCGGTTACCGGTCAACGTTCTCCCGACCGAGAAGATGGCCCACACGAAAAACACTACCCACAGACATCCTGTTAGTCATCGTCCTCCCGCGGCTACATTAGCAACTGTGTCAGCAGCCAGACGTGAAATTCCACCTTCAGTCGCGTCAGGGAGCGCTATGCCACATCCGGTCACTACATCCACACCGGTCCTAAAGCGGAGTAAGAAGCAGAAGTCCTCCGCGGAATCCAGTCCGGCAGCACCCGCATCATTCACCAGCAACATGACCATAGCAACTACACCTGCACCCGTAATATCCGAAGCAATCACGTCCAGTCAGCCTATATCGGTAGTCATCACGCTGCCTACAGAGATGGAGATCCCAAGCTACCCGCAGTCACCAGTCTCCCGACCTGACCATAGACGAGGGACCGGGACTATCTAAGCCTACTTCTATCAGCATCACTCCGACCCGTGTCACTGCCTCGGCCCGCAATACGACTTACAGCTATCACCACGAATACCACCACAACCACAGCTACCATCATGAAGACGGCATCATCAGACGCCTCAACACCAACCAGCACCACCGCTGCCGTATGAACAAACATTTTAACATCAGCAGTAACTGTTAGAGACACTATAGACACTAATATTCCCGCAAGTATCACTTCAGACATTCCAGGAAGCGCCAGTAATAGTGAACGCATCTCAGCATTAGTAATTCATCCACCGCGACAAACCACCGTCAGTCGAGGGACCCAGACTCAGTGGGGAAATTTTTCGGCAGAAGTGTGATCGTTTGTGTTACAGCAGAACATTAGTGGTGCGACTCGTCGAAAATTAATTTGTATTTATTTTTGAAATACTTTTCATATTATTATATATGTTAGATCAATTGAATCCTGTCCCTAGGATGACTACGGTTATCCTACACAGCTGCGCAACTTAGTTGCCCAGCTGTGTCTCACACAAATTGATTCTACAGATGTAGAGGCAGCGATGTTCTTTGGTGGATGACTCGCTGGATCTGCCAGCCACGCCAAAAAGTGGTTATTCCACCTCCCCAGCACTGATGTCGTGACGGTTTATTTAAACTTTTTGACCGCAGCAAGTAAACTTTGCCCGGTACATCTTAAGAGCTAACTGACATACCCTGCACCGTAAGCTTAGTTATGTATCTTCATCCGTCTTCAACAACCCCCGCTTATGAACGGGTTGTTCTTAACTTCCATCCGTACCATCGGTGTATGGGAACTTTGTTCCTAGCAGTAATGTTATTGTATCACTTACTGATTGATCGTTAGACATTCTTATATTGTGATTACCATCCTGAATTTGCTCCGCTCCCATTCTGGACTGCATGCAGGAATCCTGTTTGCGGGAACCGACATGTGGGAACTTTCCATTTACCAGAGAACGCTTCAACTCACGTCACGCCAACAGTGACGTATCAATTTCAGTAACACAATAGCCCATCCTTAAGAATGTCTACCGACTATTCAAGTAACTATACTTAACATCTTTAATTATTCCGTTAATTACATCTTTGATGATTATACTTTATGTATGTAAATGGTCCCGATGACTAAAAGGAACCGTAACGGTCTTAGGACCGCTAGTTATAATTTCTTTATCTGTTTATAGTTATTCTTATTTTACTGTAAGGTGTTTTTACTAACCGCACCATAGTAGGTCCAACAACCTGTACTATATGTATTATTCTAATCATTTCACATTGTATTACTTGTACTGGTTAGTTTTATATATGGCAAGCAACCAATCATTCATATGTTTTGTTTATTTGCAGAAAACGTAGAACTGCAGTGCACATAGGAAACACTATACAGCAACATTTATATATTCATCACGTTCTCCCGCCACCAGCAATTTTTCACTGAGGTCGCTGTCCGTGCTATAACTCTGTTTATCCCGGCATGCTACCGACTAAAAAAAGCCTCTATTTAGCTTGATAGGATAGGTTTAATATAATTAGAGACAATTTCTTCATCAAGAGACACATAGTGTACGCCTCTTTTCCGATAGTTGCGATAATCTAGCCCGCACTCCGGCAAGGTTGTGTAAAATTGACCAACATACCTATTGGGCCTCATATATATAAGTTATTGCCTCTCTTCATGTTCCACTAAGCCTTATGGCTTTTTAATTGTTTGGATGTCCCTATCCGCACCATGGACTGATCCGTTATGTGAGTTACCCATATATTGGGATGACATTTAGTCGTTTACATTAGGCTCCAATCACATGGTTCAGCTTGGTGGAGGGTGGGGGGAAGCAGAAAGTCAAAGTTGGCGGAATTCAACCAAATTTGGTATGTTAATTACCCATTTGATTGCCTCGTAGACACCCTGGAATGCCTGGGCCTCCTGGCCAGCTGACTTGTCTGTGAGCGGTACTGCCGCCTTGTACCTGCTGGCGACATCGACGATGGTGAGGGCATACTTGTAGGTCTTGCGCCCAACCGAATCGTGTGGAAGGAGTAGAACACCTGGTGAACTCTGTTCGGGACAGTTTCCTCGAAATCGGCATGCCTGATGTGCCATGGACAAGGTCTGTATATCTGCCACATCGCCTGGTGGCTGAGCCACTGGCTAACTGTCTCCCATGTGAAGTTGTGGCCCTTGCGACGTGCAGCCTCGAGTAGTTGAGGGGGCTCACGGTAATATCCACCAGGCTGATAGTAGAGTTCCTCAAGAAAGACGGTTGATAAACTCCTGGATTTCATCACTGATGTCCATTCCCGTCCTGTCACGCACGGCCTGGGTGAACTCTAAACAGATGAACAGACAGCGGTCATTCATTCGACTATCACTGAAGACCTCAAACACCTCTGTACACCGGCGTCTAGTCTCTGTTGGATCCTCACTGAACGGTAGTTTATCGACCAACCCTCAGAATACAGAGATGCCATCCTTATATAGTACGGCTTAAATGTTTGGCGGCCCAGATGGCCGCGAGCGCTATGGCAACGTATGGTAGCCAAGGGCCTGCGACTCCAAAGAACGTACCTACTGAGGCGATGGCTGGTATGGCTTCAGAAATCCTCTCCACCCCATGGAGAGCATTGTTGGCGATCTTGCGGACCGTCTCGCCAGCCTTCGTTGTGAACAGAGCGATCAGGGCCCCAACTGCTGCCAGCGAACCGATAGAACCTTTTACGTAAGTGCGATGGATTCCTTTCGCTCTGTGTACTAGATTGCGGGATTCAGGCTCTACATCATCATACTCACCCGCGGTCTCCGCTCCATCGTTGTCTGCATCATCATCCTCATCATAGTCCTCGTCTTCTATATCCTCAACTGGATCAGCCTCTGGTTCATACATCGCGTCGCCGTGGTCCCCACTGCAGCTATATATTAGCTTTAAACTGTAGTCTATAGCATGGCCTCTGCAATCTTGAATGCGGGCGTGTTTGCCATAGCGAACTGGGGACTCAGCTTCAGAGGTGGCAGAGGTCGAGCGTGAGCGTCATAACCAGGCGATGGAGAAGCTGTCTAAGGAGAAGTTTGAGTACAGCAAAGCACTCGAACATATGCACCAGAGGGAGGCACGCCGACGACAACTCCGAGCTCAGGCCAACCAGAGCCTCAAAGAGGCAGATGAGAGTCTCGATGAGTACTACGAGGCTGTATCTGAGCCAACGCTCGACTATGAAGCATCGACAGGTCAGAAGACAGCAGAGCTTATAGTAGTGGTGGCAGCTGCAGCGGTGACGACAGGAGTCGTGCTCTACGCACGCTCAAGCTGAATACCTGATGTGTTCGACAAACATACCTTAGCATAGCCAAAGTAAAGTACCGTCACACCTAATGAGCGAGTCCCAGCTATGAGGGTTCCGATGTTGAAGCTGAGCCGGTTGCCCTGATTAGGTGGGATGTCCCTGCCCCCGAGGTGGTGATGGCCCTCGAGTGCTGACTCGAGGTCGTCGCTTCCACTGGTTAGGCGCAGAAGTGCATATGACTTAGTTTTCTGTCTGTAGAGTTGGCAATCAGCCAGCTCGCGTACCTCACCAAGAACATTGGTCCCAGCAACCACAAGCTTGAAGTCGTCTAGCTTATCCACCTGCTGGATGGCTCCTCCCTTCTGAACCAGGACCGCAACAGCGACAGTCCGATGCACCACAATGCAATGTCAGCTCTACCCATTGGTTAGCAGTGGCTTGGACCTGCTGGTGTTCTCGCTCCACATGCACGATCTGCTGTTTGGAACCCGTTTGCTTCTGCTCCTGGTCATTCTCGTCATGGCAGACATGAAGTCTTGGAGCATTCATCGTCGCATCTGCGAGCTGCTCAGTGTACACCCGGAGGAACAGCCTATCCTGCATGGCAGCCGGATTCACGTGTGTGTTCTCGAAGAGGGTTAAGAGTGGAACTGCCACAGGATTCTCGACACCTGCCCGTAGTTCGAATTCCGTGAACCCCTCCTAGCACCCCACAGTGTAGTACCCCTTTCCCTTCGCATAGAAGGTTGGGCCACGAGCCAGCGGACCTAGGACTCGGTACTCATCGTTCACATAGGTGGTGCCCACGGTGCTGTTGCTCTGCACGATCTCCCACATGTTCAGAACCTGCGGGAGCTCTACCGTCTGTTCTATTGTGCTCTGAAGCTTGAACTCGAGTGTCATGCTCTTGATCTCGTGGATCTGTGATGAGATTGCAAAGTCAATGTACTTCCCAGCAGCGGACAACGGGTTCTCATCATGTATACTGGTTCGAATGACCATCAGGCAGTCCTTCTGAGGATCATTGCGGTGCGATGTCGCGGGTTCAATGGCCCCATCTGGATCTTGCACATACTGCAGCATGTTTAAGGTCTGGGTATTTAGAGGGGTTAAATGGCTGCCATGTTTGGTAAAGTTCTCCAGCAGATTGTCTATAGGCAGCAGGACAAGTCGGCACGACAGTCAGCATGACAGCCACGGCGTGCACTGTCCCACTGTGACAGGGTTCGAGGACTGCTTCGTGACATCAACATTATTCACGAGCGAGCCATGGTCACACCTCCGTCTGATGCGGAGATACTGGCCGCCATAGAGGAAGGAGCGCCAGCTCGCAGTACAAAAGAACTCCTGACTCGGATACTCTAGCGGATGTTTGACAGCACCCAGGGCAGGACACTCGACCTACCTCCTGTGGCCCAAACCAACAGTCCTGTTATTCTAGCTCTCCAAAAGGCGAGGGTCGACCCCAAAGATCTACTAACGGTTGGGAAGTGGGCCGCCGTATTTAGCCTCCATAGCCAGGAAGTGCGAGATATGCTGGATAGCCTCCAGTCTGGAGCAAATAACTACTTCAGGGAGGAGGTCAGTGCCACTGTGGCGGAGAGCCTTGACATCGGTCATGCAGAAGGTACTCAGGAGGGGTTCACTGTTGGCCGCAAGGAGGCTGTTGAGCACATCTTCAATGAAGAAGGGCGCAGGAGATTGGCCAGTGATCTGGCAGCATTTCTGAAATTCCCAGATAACTACCAGGACTAATTCATCAAATCCGCTCGCAAGTCAGATGCTCATCACGCATGGACAAAGTGAATCTTCCATGGGAAGTTCCAGAAGAAGAGAGCCCTAGACTCTGACCGTCAGTGGGTAGAGTTTAATCGACAGGCTTCTGATGAAACTGACGAAGTTCCTCAAGCTTCTGATGAAGTTCCTCAAGCTTCTGATGAAGGTCCTCAAGCATCTGACGAAGTAGCAGAGACCGCGAACGAAGTAGCAGAGACCGCGAACGAAGTAGCAGAGACCGCGAACGAAGTAGCAGAGACCGCGAACGAAGTAGCAGAGACCGCGAACGAAGTAGCGGAGACCGCGCAGCCTTCTGATGAATGAAAAAAGTTGCGGCAGCTGCGACAGTCTGTCAGCGATGACGCGTAGAGCAGGCTAGTTTCCTGGCTGGATTCAGCTTGTAGGTGAAGGTCTCTGCCTTTTCCATAGATGGCTTGAAGTGTGACAGCTCACTTGTCTCCTTGTTGCTGAAGATGAAGCGGTACAGCTCAGCTGCCCTCTGTACACCTGCGATAAAGTCCCCTTTGGTCTCCTTGAGGGTTAGGCTGTCGTATATGGTCTCGAGCAGGGAACGTCCACACTTGGGGCTGAAGTATAGCAACTGGGCATTGTGGCGGATGTCTGGTGAGATCTCGCGGGTGTACTTCTGAAAGATGATGAAGACAGTTATCTTTGTGTGCCGGATGCACCTGGTGATGTTGCTGAGGTAGATGACTGTCTTCTGATCCATTGCAGGGTCATCAATAACTAGAACAAGTGGTTCTGTCAGTCGGGCTGCCAGCAGCTTCTCCATCAGTGCTTGCAGGTTCTGCGTCTTGGTGATTGGGTCATTGTACCATTGATCATTACTGTCAACCACCTCAGCGGCGGAGTCAGACACCAGAAGGATGTATTGAGAGTGTAGATGTTCGGCCAGGGGAGCCTGCAGCAAGATGTTTTTCTCGTGTCCTGACGGGGCAATGTTCAGCACCACCTGGCCAGCATCGGCTGGCATACTGTTGAATGGTACAGACATGCGTGCGGAGGATAGTTAACACTTGGTCGGCGTTAGCCTCATCTATATCTGGGAGACTAAACGGCAGTACTTCGTGCACCAGCTCTTTTATGGGGAATCCTGCACCTCCGGTGGATACGAAGGATGCGATGGAGGTGTCAAGCATGAAATCCCAGCAGCAGCTGAGAAGATAGCGTAGAGGGCCTGTGTCAGCACCCTCAGTGTCTAGTACATCCAGTATCTGTATGATACATGCACGGGAAGCCATGACTATCCTGTGGTCTTAAACAGCAAACCAAAGAACCCTGACTTCTTCACCTCTGGTAGTCGACATTGATATGGCTCAGGCCGAGGGTGCCTATCTTGAGATTCTCTCCATCCTGTCTGAATGAGCTCCGTGGTTTCAGGAGATCCTTAACCAGGTCCTGTGCAAAGGACTGAGCCATAACCTTGATGGCTCCAGCCTCATTGACTCCGAGCATACCTCACATCGTCGCCCTCTCCTTGATGCCAATCCCCTTGTATACAGTCTTGGCCTTGTTAATGGCGGATTGTCCTACCGTATCAGTGTTCCCGATGAGATCTCGGGCTGGGATGGTAACTCGGATCTCCCGCGGGTCTCCCTTCGCATCGAAGTCTAGGAAGGAGATAGGGGCAACAGTGTCCTCTGAACCGAGGTGTGCCTTGCCCAAGTGAGCAAGATCGCCTAGCTCTTTGCTTTCTAGGTCTGTGAGGGACAGAGTCATAGTCATATACAGACGGCTTAAACCTACTGGTCATACCCCCAGTAAAATAGTTGGGCATAGGAGGACTGCGCAGTCGGCCAAGGGAATAGGTAGCAGTGCTCAGGGTACGGGCCCTCTACAGGGGCACGCCTTGTGGGGCGGTCCACCATTCCTGGGCATTGGCAATCCTCAGTCCATCTGCTCGACTGGGCTACACACCACCCTCCGGCACGCCATGCCTCATATGCTGCAGGGCTCTCGTGATCCATCTCACTATTCAGAGGGGTTAAACGTAGGCGGCGATGATCTCAGCCATCGCACGAGATGCTAGCCCTAGCACCACTGAGGGCGATCTTTGGGATGGGGTGAGTTATTCCGAGACAGTGCCCGGCCACCCCACTCACCACTGTAGTGAGGGCAGTGGCGGCAGGAAGAACCTCATTTCCCCCTGTCATCTTCACCACGGCCACATTCACCGCCACATTACTGGCGACATGGACTGCCAGAGGTTTTGCTTTGGTCAGTAACTTCTGTGTCTTGGTTCGCAGCAGGTTCTCCACCTTCTGAAGACTCGCCTGGCTCTCAGGCAGTTGCTTTACGATCTGTACCGTTGACGTCATTGTTTAAGCACTGAGTATACAATGTGGTTAAACGTCTGCGTCCCCTGTCGAGAGAGCTAATAAGATCTTCCCAGTCTGCGTCTGCCAGGTGGCCGGGTTGGTACTCAGGAATATTCATCTCTCTATTGAGACACCTTAAACCTGTCCGGGCTCACGCTATGCGAGAAGTACTATGATGTCTTCCGGAGGGAGTTGAAGGAATACAAGAAGAAGACACCAGATGAGCTCACTCAGCTCTCTGGTGCTGAGCTGACAGAGGAGCTGACAGCTGTGAAGCTCTATCTAGGATTTGGCAAGGGATAGATCTGCTTCCTTGAATACCTGGGCGGGAGTATCGTCGAGCAGCTCCTGCGAACTAAAGGTTTCTACAAGGATCGGGAGTATCTGTCAGATGTGTTCCAGCAGTTGCAGACCGCCATGGCCTCACTGGACTCAGAGCTGAACAATGCTCTGCTATGCTACAAGCTGGAAAAAGGATGCGCTGCCGAACCCTCCAGCCCTTGGATGTGCATGTTGGCAGCGGGTATAGGGGCTGTAGGGCATGCCAAGCTGGTTCAGTGTCTCACCATGGTCCCCACTGCTACTGTAGAGATTCAGGATAGTCTTATAGCTGATGTGCCAGCGGCGGAGTAGGCTGATCCCGGGCGCCACGATAGCTAGGCCTGACACCACACGTAGAGCTACCACGGGAAGCGGTGTCGTGTCGACTGGCTGCAGTATGGGGGCGCCTGGAGCTGCTGTGTCGACTGGCTGCTGTGTCGACTGGCTGCAGTGTCAGGGTCGGAACGCCTGTATGGCTCGTACTACGCGTAGGTGCACTGATGGCAGTGTTGAAGCCGAAGTGGACACCGGGGGAACGCCCCTCGACTATCATGTTGTTATAGCCCCTGACTTGGAGGTCCTCGATGTTCACGATCATGATGCTCGGAATCAACCGTAGGTGTGGCGAAATAGCAAAGTCACGTTTGCGACGGGCCTTCTGCAACCCCTGCTGAACCTAACCATAAGACTACTGGGTCTGCCACGATGATCATATCCTCGACGAGACTGATGAACATGGCCTGGCCCTCTGCTCCCCTATGGAATGCTGCAGCTGGGTCTGTGCCATAAGGAGGCAGTAGCACAGTGCTTCCAGGGACTGGTTGATCTGAACGATCCCTGCTGGTGTGAGGCCTGAGGTGGTGTGTGAGACAAAGTACTTCCACACATCTGGATAGTCCTGCCGCTAGCCAGTGATGTGCATATTTTGCACCAGCGCTCCAGGGTCGGAGTCTGGATCGAACGAGAATGTCGCTGTCTTCCGACGGCCTACTCATCGGGGGGTTGGGGGGTTCGATAGAGGAATCTGAGTAGTCACGTCTCGGGTCACCGTACATAACCCCTAGACCGCTGTTGGCACCACCATGCCACCGATAGTCTGGGTGAGCACTGAACTCTCTAATCTGCTGGCTGCTTAGCCGCTATGACTGTTGAGCTGTGGGTCGAAGGCGTTTGTATCAGGGAGGCTTGCACCCAGCTCATGGAGGATTCGTCGCACCGTGAAGTACACATGGAATCTGAGACAGCTGGTGATGAGCACAGCTTCAGGAGTACCAGAATAGGAGTGAAGCAGGGTGGAACTTACTCCACATCCTGCCGTTGCACACCACACGGCAAAGTTCAGCTGCTGATTCCAGCATCCTTGATGGTGATGGGGCGTTTGGTCAGCGGTCGTGGGTTGACGGAGAAGCTCGTTCGGGACCATCCATCCACTGTGATGGAGAACAGTGTTAGCTCTGGTATATCATCCAGTAGACCTCTCAGGCCAGTCAAGGGTGTATCCAGGGCTGGGGGGTGGGGGCGGTTGACTCCGGATGACTCTCGTGAGGTTCAATGGGAAGGCCATCTATACTGGTGTTCTTAAAGCTACTATACATGCAGCACACTATTTGTAGTCTGGAAGCGGTGTCATGTCGACTGGCTGCAGTGTCAGGGCGCCTGGAGCTGCTGTGTCGACTGGCTGCAGTGTCAGGGTTGGAACGCCTGTATGGCTCATACTACGCGTAGGTGCGTTGATGGCAGTGTTGAAGCCGAAGTGGACACCGGGGGAACTCCCCCTCGACTATCATGTTGTTATAGCCCACGTGTGGTGTCGACTCCAGAGACCAGCGAGGCGACCTCGCCCGCCTCGCCGTAACATCTCATTTTTTAACTCCTCCATATCAACCCGCCCGCTGGAGCATTTGAGGTATTGCTGTCGCACTTTAGGTTTCTCCGTGCGGTACAGGGCTTGGACCTTCAATATATGGTGGTACTCTTCATCGGTGACCTGGCCATCCTCGAGAGCTTTGCTGACAGACTCGTCGATAGTCCATAGCATACTCTATGCCAGTGCCACATACTTAGCATGCGTCTCCAGCCTCCTTGTGATCTGCCGCTGCCCCACCCCCAAGACAGTGGCAGCTAGTGTCACGCCACCCAGCGGGATAGCGATAATGGCCCCCACCCCTGTAGCGAGAGTGGCCACAGCTGCCACACCAGCACTGGCTCCAATCACACCCGCAGCAGTGGTTGTACGCGCGAGGACGTTGTAGGCTGTCTTATATCACCTGCGCATTCTGCTGGACTTTTCTGCCTCATAGACGAGATTCTGTCTGATGGTATCTATCTGCTGGAGTCGCCAGCCGTGTACTGTACCCCCCTCGTCAGCAGGCATGGAGGGGTATATTTCTGGTTGCTTCTGCCACTTTGATTTTGCCATAGTATAACTGGAGATTAAACCTGCATCACCTGCAGAATCTGCTCATGAGTCTTAGAAGGGTACATTTCGGAGAGCCTGGTGAACCGTGTCAGCTTGCTGGTTTCGAGACAGACGTCTCTTAGACAGAGGTCATCCAGCACTATGTCGGGTGCCAGTAGCTTTCTGAGACGTGACATCTGGAACTTCACCTTATCACCAAGATAGTAGGTCCGCCGCTGGATGGCTTTCTTGGTCTTATACTTCTGCGCCATCTCCTCTTTCCACTGTATGACATCTGGCTCATCGTCGTCTGAGAAGACACCTGGCTCATCGTTGTCTGTGAAGACATCTGGCTCATCGTCGTCTGTCAAGACTCCTGCGTCCCGCTTACTCTCCTCCAGGAGGGTCTGCCAGTATCGCAAATTTTCACTGTTCCTTCGCCTCCTTGCAAAGCTCGCGTTCTGTTGATACCAGTTCTCCAGCTGCAGTCGCTCTCCTTGTTGCAGTGTGAGCTTCTTCGTTTAAGGCCTTTATCTGTGCAGGGGTCATGAAGGGGCGAACCTCTTTCTTCATCATCTCGGCCAAGGGCAGATAATGCTGGTATGATATCATGTCAGGTCAGTGAGTAATAAGAGTGTAAACTCTAAATGGGCGTCCGATATCTCATCCGTGCTGGCATATATGTTAATGGAGGGGCTGTCAAACAGGTGATTTACAGGTGTGAACAGGCTAGGACTGATAGCTTTCCATAGGTTGCTGTTGGTACCTGGGAGATACACTATCACGTCCCGGCCGACTTCTACTAGTGAGCTGCTGTGTGCACTGCCCGGAGGTTGATGTAGCACATCGGCGTGTATGTATGAGATGACCCATTCTACACGGTACTGTACCACCCGTCTCCCCTCTAGAGAGGGTCAGATTACGTTCTCACCACCGGAGAGCAGCAGTCGGACAATCGGCATGGTTATATCTCCTGTTTAAACCCCTTCTATAGCGTGCTATGGAACCCATATTTGCTCACTCGACTGGTCTTGCTGACCTGGCAGATGTGTAGGCAGTTGATGCTGCAAAGGTAGAAGAGAGCGATGGCAAGTCATTCGCCCTACAGTACGAAGCAAGCTCAAAGGCATTCTCCCTCCACCCCATTGGTGGTGATGGGGTGGAGCTGCTCACAGACCTCAAGGATGTGACGAAGGAGCGCCTGGGTTGCAACATAGATGGCCACAAGATCGTGTTTCGGTACGATTTCCCGAAGAGGAAGTACATCCTCGAGCCGTTGATTGAGCTCTCAGATACAGAGCTGGCAGACATCAACACCCTAAATAACGACCTCAGCTTTCATCTGGTCAAACCCTATTCGAGCGGTGCCCCGCCGATGGCCCATGATGGCCTGCTATTGACCCGGGCAAAAAACCTGCAGTTCATATTTGAGAAGAATGAAGTGTGGTACCGCGCTGGACCTGGGGGTGACTGGCAAACATGGTTGCCCCTATATAGGCCTCCAGCAGTTATTGACATAGAGGCTACGCCCCTCTCCACTGTTGTGAAAAAGGATAGGACAGGTCGAAAGCTCTACAATCGGGAATCATCCTTCCTCACCTACATAGGTGAAGGTGTCTCCCTGACGAGGGTGGGTCACCGGATCGGGGTTACAGGTGGAAAGCTCCTGCTGCGTCGTCCATTCGATGGACCAGAAGAAGCTGTTAGCCTCCAGGAGGGCACCCTATGGGTAGATGGTGTATTCGATGGACCAGAAGAAGCTGTTAGCCTCCAGGAGGGCACCCTATGGGTAGATGGTGTGTCACATGTCTCCAAAGTCAAGGGTGCTGTTAAACTGCTTCAGCGAGTCGGACTCACTAGCCCGCAAACGACTCATATAGTCCTAGAGCTATGTTTCTTAGCCGGCGGCAGAGTGAAGCAGCTAGCCCCTGCCCCTGAGGGGATGAAGATCACTATCGATCCGGATGGAACAGGGCTCGATCTGGCACTGATATTTCTCGTGGGGTTCACTCTGTTCAGTTTAACTCTTCATATATAGTCATGATTCTCATCATACTGCTCGTGCTGGCGTCTACAGCAGTGGCACAGGGCGCTGAAACTGCCATGATATTGGATGCCAAGTGGGCCCACTTCCGGGATGACCCCCAGTACAATCCTTGGGTCAACCCCTTGCGGAGAAACATTTACGGTCGCTTTCACCCACGAAGAGATCGAGTCTGTCTGCCACTTCTATGGGGTGGAGAGGGTATGCCGTGGTTGTCTGCTGGAGACCCCTGCTCAGCACCAGATTCTCTGTGTAACATGTGAACATGCCAGAATCTGCCGTGGTTCACATGCTAATCACTTTAGCCTCCTCCCAGGTGAGCGTTGTCAAGGTAGATGGAAGCCCCTATGGGTGGTCTCATCATGCCGATGCGACTGGCAGAGACTACGTGTTTGTCTGAGTCTACACAGAATAGAGAGAGAGAGAGAGGCCGGCCCTGTGGTTGATGGCGATCAGTGGTGTATATCACTGTGGAGGCTTGTCTCTAAATGGGAATTCAGCCCCCCCCCCCCCCCCCCCCCCCAGGGATTGAGATGGCGGTGGGGCTCATTTGTCTAAATGGAAGTCCAGGTGGTATCATTTTGACCCCGACACTACTAACGAGTAGCACGCATGCGTACGCGTCAGATCCACGTGTCAGTAAGAGTGTATCCTTATATTGTACCGAGAAATCACTTCATTCTTGGCGTTCTTGGCACCGATTAGGACCTGAATGAAACGAGAATTTCAAAACTGTTTACCATTTTAAAATCGGACCAGAAATGGCTGAGTTATCCACAAATGGTAATAGCGAGATTTGAACCTGTGATTTTCAGTTTGCTAATAAACACAAAACTAGAATCTCACACCTTAACTACATCGGCCATGTATGCATTAGTAATTATAGCTGATAAGTTATGCATTGCTGTTACTTCGTTATCTCAAAGTGACGCCAGACTGATAAGCGCAGTAACCGCAATACTCACGCTCAGAGATAAGATTACTAAGAGGTGAGATTTTAGTAGTGTTGTGGCTGGTCACTCACTAGAGTATTGCATAGGATTCCCAGGCTGCAGACTAGGGTTCAAATCCGCTCAAGACTTCGCTAGAATTTACCTGAAATTTTGAAACTAGGTAAGACGCTAGGCCGGGTTAATATGACCAGGTTAGATAAAGACCCACCGCGACACTCTCCAGTGCGGGTTAAAAGCACCACAGACACACACACCAGCTGGCTGGAATAGCAACAGGGTGGGGTAGGAGATAGATGGGGTACGATAGGTAGGATAAGATAGGTAGGATAGGTAGAAAAGTGTCCCACAGATAGAAAAACCTCCTCAGTATACCGGCCAGAATAAGAAAGGCCAGCCACTGGCCGGTATCCTGAGGAGGTTCTCCCGGACAGTGGGGTCCGCACGGGAGTTTTATATTCATGGCCATGGCCATTTGTCTAAATGGAAATCCAGTTGAGGGAGGTGGTATTTTTCTACTACCGGCTATACTACTAAGGGACAGATTTATAGTTTCAGGAGACGGTTTAGTTTTATACCCCGGAAGGGATTTTTAAATCTAAAACTCAGTGTAACCGGTTTCCTGCTAGTCCGATCATTTTAAAATCATTATCGTCTTTTTCGCCATCCGACAAATTCTGGTGTCCTGTTAGGGCATTAAGAATGTACAAACAGCGAACTGATTTTAAAAGATTTGATCCATCCCATTTATGGGTTTCTTATGCGGAAGGGTTAGCTAAGCCAGTCTCAAAGTCTACGATTGCCAGATGGATTTGTGAGACGATTAAGCTTTGTTACGAGATAGCTTCTCCGCATCAAATTAATCTCTCCCATATTAAAGCTCACAGTGTTAGAGGAATGGCTACCTGTTTTGCGCTTTTTGCCGTTCGTCTTTAGATGAAGTCATGCGGGTTGCAGGATGGAAATCTGAATCCACTTTTACAACTTTTTATCTAAAATATCAGAGTGCAGCGGCCTCCTTCTTTCGTAATATTACGATTTTAACCAAAAAAGCCGAAGACCATTTACCACGCACATCCCGCCATTTTCGTTAAGACTGTGCTCTGTAAGAAATGGTGAGAGTTTATTTTGGTTTTTATTTATTTATTTAAGTTCAAGTTTTCCTTATTTGATAATCACAGTGTGATTGATTTAAATGCACTATTATGTTATGTTATTAACATTTGGATAAGATTGGCTTGATTTTTATCCTGGTTTGTTGATTTTCAAATCTCCTCCCTAATGTTTAAGTGGGGCACTGATCAAATCTACGGGTTTAGCAAATAGTGATTGAACGGTAATGGATGTTTTTGTGGTGTAATAACAACCCCCCACAGACCCCCCCCCCCCTTGCGGGTTGGTCTGTTGTTTTATTAACCACTATAAAAACATACTTACCGATCAATCACTACGACCCGGTCTCAGCCACCCCGTGTGGAATTGGTTTGAGAATTTGCCTATAATATTTGGCACTTAAATTCAGAAAAGTGAGTCTGTTTCCTATTTGGGCTCCAGTGCATCACTATGGAGTGAGTACCGACTGGTCCCAGTCTATATCAGTCAATATACTGGAGATGGACCTAACCAGTAGCCTGGTTGAGGGTCCATATTAATAGGAATAGGCATGGGGAGGAGTGTATGCAAGCGTAAAAATCTTATTCTGGTAGCTAAATGCAGATAATTGATTTAGCAATTAGTGATTGAATGGTAAGTATGTTTTTATAGTGGTTAATAAAACAACAGACTCCCGCAAGGGGGGTCTGTGGGGGGGGGGGGTGTTGGAGATCCATTATAAATCTAAAATCTCTCAATCTCCTATTTGTGAGTCCTTCAAGATGGAAACGGTCCAATCCATCTTCTTCTTTTCGTTCTCTGATCATACCGCCAGTCCTGTAAGTGACTATCGACATGATCATAAGCATTAAGTGCGTGGATCCATGGTTTATTAGAGTGCGCCGTGCGGCCTGGAACCTCCTTCTTCAGCACTCGAGGTTTCTGTCAGGGTTACCTCACCCTTACCTCCTTTAGTCACCTCGTACGACACGCAGAGGATACGGAAGGTGTATTCTAAGCCCCACCTACAGGCCAGTCCAATCCATTATTCAAGCTCTTCACGTTGACTTATGGACAAAATCCATCGACCTCAAAGACGCATACTTTCACTTCCCTATACACTCTGCATTCCGCAAGTTCCTCCGATTTGTTTACAAAGGCAGAGTCTGGCAGTTTCGCAGCCTTCCCTTCGGCCTTACCACCTCCCCTTATGTATTCACTCGAATAATGTCATCGGTAGCCTCATGCCTTCATCTACAGGCGATCTCAGTACATGTTTATATAGACAACTGGCTTTTCAAGGCCTCAAATCTTGTCTCCCTCATTGCAGATGTATCGGCTGCCATCCAAGTTTGTCTTCATCTGGGTTGGATTATCAATATAGAAAAGTCACGTCTCTTCCAAAATCAATTGTTTACCCACCTGGGGGTCACTTTCGACCTCTCCCAAGGGAAGTTATTTCCCTCCCTTCCCAATGTTCAGATAATAATGTCCACAATACAATCCCTCAAGGTAAGCCAGTTAGTTTCAGCCAGATCTTTCCTCAGAATCATAGGCCTCATGGTTTCGGTAGAGAAAGTGATTCCTTGGGCTCCTCTGATGAGAAGACCCTTCCAGTTCTATCTTATGGCCCACTGGAAGCAGTCTCTAGATTCTCTGGACCATCGCATTCTCATCAAGTTTCAACTCATGGATCATTGCCGGTTTTGGAAAGACCGACAGTCTCTTTTATTAGGGTTTCCTCTTCCCCATCTCCTCAGGCCATCTTTTTCATGGACGCATCCTTGGAAGGATGGGGCGCCATCTGGGATTCCAAGAAGAACTTGGTCCCCTATAGAATCTTCCTACCATATCAACCTCCTCGAGTTGTGGGCTGTTTTCCATGCCCTAGTACATTGGGAGCCCCTGATTCTCGGTTTATCAATCCTTATGCGCTCAGACAATTTCACAGTAGTCTCTTTTAACAGTCATCAGGAAGGGATCAGGTCGGTCTCTCTGCCGAGAGTCCCTGATATTGCTTCACTGGTGCAAGCCCCGCAACATATTTCTCTTCGCGCAGCCCACGTCCCAGGCAAATTGAATTATCTCACCCTTCCAGGATCCCAGACACGGAAGGGGAGTTGAAAGAGGCTGTAACCCATTCAATTTTTCTCCAGTTCGGTCGTCCCCACATAGACCTATTTGCTACTCAAGAGAACCGAAAGATATCCACCTTCATATCTCCCTTTCCGGAAGAGATGGCACTTTCAGTCGACGCTCTAGCCCAATCATGGGACAACATATTCGCTTATGCCTTTCCCCCATTAATTCTCATTCCTCTGGTCCTCAGAAAGATCCGGCAACATCCTTGTGTGGTCCTGTTAATAGCTCCGTTTTGGCCGACAAAGTCTTGGTTTCCGGATCTCCTGGACCTTCTTGTAGATCTCCCTCTGCTATTACCTGTTTCCCACAACCGCTTGTCCCAGAACAGAGGCAGTATTCTCCATCAGAACCCAGAAATCTTTCGCCTGTCAGTCTGGAAGTTGTCGAGTTGCCCCCTACTTCGTCAATCTTTTTTGTCAGATCTCAGGAACTTTTGGAAAAATCTCTCAGAACTTCCACTTGAAACATTTATAAAATTTATGAAATGGTGTTCAGACCGTTCTATCCTGTCGTCTGAGGCCTCTGTGATTCAGGTCACAGATTTTCTGGTTTTCCTTTTTGATAAAAAAAAAAGCTCTCGGATAACACTGTCAGATCCGATCGGTTTGGTCTGAACTCTTTCGTCAAATGCTTTATTGACCCATCGGTCCAAGTACAAAAACATTTTCATGATCTCATTAAAGGTATGGGTAATTCACACCCACCCTGTAAGAAACCCCTTCCTTCTTGGAACCTTTCTCTTGTACTACAGGTTCTTGCTGGGAAACATTTTGAACCCTTAGGTTCTGTTTGTTTAAAACATCTCACTCTCAAAGCAGTCTTTTTATTAGCAGTAGCATCAGCTAGCCGACGTTTAGAAATTCATGCCCTATCTGCTGAATTGGATAGATTTCAAATTATGTGTAATAGCATTATTCTCTATCCGAGGGCAGAATTTTTGTCCAAGACGCAGTCAGTCAAATTCTTGGGTAAACCCATTATAATTCATAAACTTTTCCTTATCGCCAGATGACTCTGTTTGGTGCCCTGTTAGGGCTCATAATATTTACAAACTGTACTGCCTCCAAACGATCCGACAATAGACATCTTTGGGTTACATTTGCAGAAGGCGTTGATTGTCCTGCCTCTTTAACTACTATTTCATGTTGGATCATTAATACCATCAAAATTTGCCATGAGTTAGCTTCTCCTGGGGGCAATTCATTAGTAGGGATTAAGGCCCATGATGTTAGGGGCCTTGCCACCTCTTGTGCTCTTTTTAATTAATCTTTTCTCGATGACATCATACAAGTAGCTAACTGGAAATCAAAGAATACCGTTATTAATTTCTATGTCAAAGATTCTGGTCCTTCTTCCTTTTTCTATAAGAATATTCAGAAGGTAGCTTCAGGGACCATGACTCGTATTCCTTCTTCATCATCATCTTCTCTTTCTTCATCATCTTCCTTCTTGTAAGACTTATTTGGGGTGAGTGTAAGATCATTACTTCTTTCTCATGTGTATATTTCACCTCATTCATATCATCTCTCATCACCCTTTATATTTATTTATTTCATTCTTGCATGATCATCTCTTCTTTCCTGTCTTCTTAGGGTTGTTTATTGACACACTTTTCTACCCTCTTCCTTCTTTCCTCTGTTCCCTTTCTTTTAGGGGTACTTATGATAGTAATTCTGAGCAATCCTGTCATTTGTAGTATCTTTCTCTACTTGTTATTACTAACTTTGTGTTCATTCTTTCCATTTTTTACATCAATTTTGCTAAAATATTTACCACCCTCCGGACATTGTTCAATGTTGAAATCTGTATTTGAGCAATAGTAATACAAGGAGGTAGGTTGTAATGTAGTAACAACGGCCAGACGGCCCGTAGGGTCTGGTTTTATGTTTTACTAATTACATATACCTACCTGCTTGCATTACGGCCCACCTCAAGTCTCCCCTCTGTCAAGGGGTTGGGGTGGGAGTGGGGGTGTGGGGGCTTGCAGCTTCATTTAAATGGTCATATCTTGTTAGAATAGCCATATTAAATAAAGTTATTCATTCTATATTTCAGCCTATTTATTATACCCAGATATGTCAGAATTCAACATATTTGGGTATTTCTAAAAGAAATTGTTTTAGTCATATAATGTAGAGAAATTAGAATAATTTTAATTTCAGCTTTAGTCAGATATTCAGAGTCAAATCGTTATAGGATCATCTGCCTCTTCATGGATCTGATACAAGCTGGATTATGTGACTGGATTTCGTCAAAGGAATGAAGTCTTGGTTGCTATCAACAAGGTCATGTGATAGTTATCAGCCAATGAGGTATCATTGTGCTTAATGACCTGGTCAGTGGCTCTGGGTATTGGATGAACCCTCTTCTTGCCTTATTCTGAGATATAGCATTCAAGCGATACCTGAAGGAACCTTCAGTCACTCTGTAACCACAATACCCAGCAAACAATGGCTGTAAAAAATTCATCCTACTACGCTTCCCTTCAGAGAAGGAAAGAGCAATAGTAATACAAGGAGGTAGGCATATGTAATTAGTAAAACATAAGACCAGACCCGTAGGTCGTCTGGTCGTTATATAGCAACACCACTGACTACGAAAAACATGCTCGAAACACTATCATGCACTATGAATCCAGAGGCTACCACATTGACAATCTCATCGATAGTTACAACAGAGCACTACCACAGCAAAGGACGGATCTCCTTACAGCACAAAGGACAAAAACCAAAACCAATACACGGATCCCATTGATCACAGACTTCCACACAGAAAGCCTTAAACTAAAGAAAATAATCAAAAAACATTGGGACCTGCTGCGAAATGCAGAGGCACATTCACCGATAAACCTCTATTCGGCTTCAGGAGAAACCTGACATGCAAAGACAAACTTGTCAGGGCCGATTTCATATATCCCAACAAAAAAGGATATCAAGGAAACGCTATTGCCAGTAAAATTGAAGTGTCCAAAAAGGATCTGCACATTCTGTATGGACCAAGATAAAACAATGTCCTTCCAGAGCTCACACACTCATCTCAAATACAGATGTAAAATCAAAGGCCACTGCAACACACGCAATGTGGTCTATCTATTTACCTGCAAACTGTGCAAGAAGCATTATGTAGGAGAAACAAAACGTGAATTCCAAACAAGGATCAAAGAACATCTCACAGATGTCAAAAACCACAAAGACAGTCCTGTTGGAAACCACTTCAATCTCGCAGACCACAAAACCACACAAATCATCTACAGAATCAGCGAAATTATACGTCACGACCCTGACAGTGATGAAGCCACCACTTCCAAGAAAGGCCGCAACGTTTACTATATCCATCAACTACATACTATGGATCCAATTGGTATAAGTCATGCAGACTGGTAACCCCCACATGCTTTCTGGCAGTATAGAACTAAACCAGAATCAGATTGATGAAAAACGGGCGGAATAGAAACAAACTGTGGAACTTGAGCGAATGAATTTTGAATAGTAGAACAATAAACAGAACATTCTACCACCAACGAACCAGGTTTGGAATACATATTGTTATCAGAAGAAACAGGAAGTGAAGAATTAGGTTGACTAGACAACACTTTATGGGAGGCCCTATTACAATCTAATGCTACTGGAAAAACTTTGTAAGAATTAGCCTTGCCAGTAACAACCAATTTAGGTCCCAAGAGAACGTCATTCGACGTCTGACTGGCATTGTCTGATAACACTGTCATGAAGTTTTTGGAAGGTCCACACCCGGAATCCCAGCTGGCATGAGAGACCATACCTTGAGAAGGCATAGAGCTCACCTCCTAGCCAAAATTAGCATCAGACAGAGAAGTTGAATCTTTGAATAACATTTCTTTGGTTTTGTGTTGGACTGCATTGTTATAAGTGAAACTGCTGTGGCCCATCCTATTTTCTTTGGGTTAAGAGGCAAAGGATCAGAGTTATTGACATTTCCTGGTTTAGCGAATAGCGTGTATAATAATAACAATCGTGTCACGGGATCGCTCTACTTTACATCGATCTCTGCCCTGATACATTCCCGGACTCCTAGAAATCAATACAGGCTTCAGATTTGTAGATCTAGGCCACCTATTAAATTAATACTAACAATAGTAGGCCACGTATGTTCAAGATATAATAAAGTTTATTCCACAATTTTGTAGTCAAAATACACGTGAAACAGTCTTATCATGTTAAACACCTTCCTTATAAAAAATGTTTTAAGACCAAATTTATGTACCAAGCAAGCGGTAACCAAGCAGTCTCGTATTGCGCATTCATTTTGTAATGCCGACCAACATCAAATGATCCAAAACGGAATCAAGACGTACGACAAAAATTGCTTGAAAGTCAGAGAATTAAAATGAAATTGACCACTTCTTATGTTGGCCAGCCGCTGGCTCTTGCATTTTGAGGTGCAGTGTTCTCCCGAGATCTAAAACGCTAACAGGCGTTTGTTATCAAACGGGTACCCATTATTCAGATCAGACCTAAAGTACAATAATCAGTTCTTATCATGTAATGGTAATATATAGAAATTCCAAGTCCGAGTCCAGAATATTTATATCCGAGTACTTCCTCTAAATAAGGTTGAATTCGGGTTTGTTGTTGGGTTACTCGGACCGGAAGTATCACATGGTTGCATGGCCTATCTACGCATGCACACACTTTTATTCTCACTTGAAGCAGGAGTAATTGAGTCAAATTTGTACCACGTGATAGGAATTTGTACTACGTGGTACCGTTGTCTGGTTATACTCTTGGTCGTTCGGATATGTTGTTGAGGTACCCTGCTTACCCCGACAATATACCTAAACTTAGCCTAAAGCTCTTGCGATTGGAGACAAATCACATGCTTTATATCTTTTCGTGATGACATTTTATGTTAAATTCAAGATGAATTTTATTAAAGGTTGCGCAACATTTAGGCAGTCCAATTTAATAATTTCACTTCCGCGATGATGTTTTTGAGGTATACATTAAACATAGTTGTCAGGCGGTGAGAATTTTCTACCAGGAAATTGAGTAAAATTTTTGTGGTGGAATTTTTAGAATTTTTTTCAAGGAAAACTTTAATATCAGCCCCCCCCCCCTTTCTCAGAGATGTTGGTTTGGAAATTGAACACCTTGTTCTAATAGAAGCTTAGGCTTCAAATAGGCGAAACATGGTAACACAGAATCGCTTACAATAATTTAATGAAACTTAGCAGGTAGCTTCTTTATGATGGGTAGAAGTGCCTTTTGGAGGATTCACTTTTATAGGTCCAAGATTTTGGGTTAAAATGGTTTTTTTTTACTGCAAAAACAATTTCCTTATTTTTTTATTTTTTATTTTATTTTTTTATTTTTTATTTTTTTAAATATATTTAATAATATGAAGGCATTGCTACCTACTACATAGAGAAAGGTATTTTCTCTGATTGCGGAGCCCTCTGAGTCAAACAATGTGTTCTAGTTGATTAAAAAATAATTGTTATTCATCTTATTTATAGTAGAACTAATTGTGGTACGAGTTGACCATATTATTTTTTGGTATAAGTTGTCTCATTATTTGGTACGAGTTGTCAAAAAACTGGTATGGATTGACAATACATTTGGTACGAGTTCATTTGAGTTTGTAATGGTACAAGATGTGTAGAATTTATACTTGTGACATCCCTGGTGGGGTGATGATAGCACACTTGTCACCATGAACTTACCTGCTGGATGAATTTGGCTGCTACTATGTTGATCTTGACTGCCTCTTATATTTGTACTTCACAGATCGCCCAGTAGTCTGTATTAAGAGCTGCAATATAATATGTAACAGGTCACATGGCTGACAATATTGAAGAAACAGATGCATTGGCAATGCCTAAAGTGAACACTGAAGAAATTCGGAAATTAGCTGAGAAATTAGACAAAGAATTGGATGAATTTGTGGAGAAGCAAGCAAAAGATGCTCAAGAGAGGAGAGAGAAAGAGGGGCCGTCACTAGAGGAGCAACAGAGTGTTGCGGAGCTGCTAAAAGTGAGTACGTGTACAGTATTTAGCTCTGGATATCAGGGTTACAAAAATCAATTATTTCAGATAAATGATTTAATACTGTTTATTATTTTGAAATTGATTTGACTCATAGATATTAAGGGACTGGTTATGGCAGCAATCGCTTCCAATCAAATTATTTTCAAAACGTTCAACATTGAACTTAATCTATTAAAATGTTTTATGTAGTATTAAATGTTGGGAAGTTTATAAAGCCGGAAGTAATTGACTATCTAATTTCATTGTCAGGACTATCATACATGAATGGTGTTTATCAGTAGTCCTGAGTATAATTGCCCACACCAGGTACATGTATTTGTTGTCATAAGGCTTGTGCCTTTGTACTGTACAAGTAGCCGGACCAGAAATGATTTGTAATTGAACCCTTTCACCGATGAAACCATATATATATTCAAAGTAATCATGATAAAAATTCAGCAAATTTGTATGAAATATCATGTTGAATATTTTTGAAAATAATTTGGTTGGAAGCAATTGCTGCCTAAGGTAGCAACAACTTCCAATCAAATTATTTTCAATACATTCAACTGAATGTTTCATATTCTAAAGAATTTGTCATTTTGTTTGTATCGTTGCAAGTGTTAGAAAATATTCTGTTAAATATTTTGAAACTAATTTGTCTGGGAGCCAATACTGTCTATGGTAGCAACAGTATTCAGTGTAATTATTTTCAAATATTCAACAGGTTACCATTGTTTTGTAAATAAATAGAGGGGTTACTATTAACCCTTTAACCCTCATATCGGCCAAAAACGGCTTCTGTAGTGGTCTTGAGAAATTTCCTTTTGCAGACCGAGATTATTTTTGAAAATTTACCACTGGAATGACTGGCTCGATAACCGAGCCAGTCAGTGGCTCTTCTGTCCAGTGGTAAATCTTCAACAACAGTCTTCTCTTGGCCAGCAAATTGACATTTTCTATAAGAAATTTTCTTGAACAAATTTGAGTGTTAAAGGGTTAATATGTACTCGTACTCAGCCTCAGTACAATTTCTAAAAATGTACATGTACTTGTACTCGTACTCGAGTACTTTGTCAAAATACTCATACTCGAAGGGCCACTGGATGACAATGAACCGCCACATAAGTATGTATATTTCTGAAATGTATAAATAACACCCTGACACCTGTCATGCTTTGACAGTAATAATTTATTTTGATTCTCAGAAGATGCAAAATCTCCATTATGCACTTATACAACCTGCAATAGAAGCTCATTAATCAGATATATACAACGTAAAGCTGTGTCACAGATGTATATCTCCCAAATGTGGCCTTATTTATATAGTATGATTATCTGTTGAGGGTTGATTCACACAAGAAGGCATTTGACCTGTTTTTTTAAACGTACTATATAGGCTATCGATTAATCAAAAAGGGATCACTAAATGCAGGTGGGGTGGGTAACTTTTTAACATTCAAGCTTGCCAGAAACATCCTATCCTGTGCATTGATCTTGCTGGTATACCATCTGCATTGATTGTGAATATCCATTTGCAAGCTAAGAGAAAGTTTTTGTCAATTATTCTTTAGCACTGAGCCTGTCATTTCAGTGGTAAGGTTTAAAAAATAATCCCTTGGTCTGAAAATTGACATTTCTATGAAGAAATAGGTTTTTTTTTACCAAATTTAACCATTAGCCCTTAATCTGATGTCAATGTTCTACATTTTACTGTGTCAATAGCAAAGAAACTGATGTACATTTTTCGCAAATTTGGTGGATGATGTTTAAGACAGCAACATCTTCCACTGAATTTGTTGAAAAATAAACACCAGTTCATCATTTAATTTAATTTAATTAAAAAATTTCAAATTGACAGTGGTAAGGGTTAAAGGGTCAGTGCATCTCATTTGCTATTGTCAATACATGTGCAGGCCAAATGGTGTTGGTTAATAACATGCTTAAGTCAGATGATTGCATGGTCCTCCTATGACCCAGTCTTGCATGACGGGGTTAGTCAGTCATCAGTTAATGTCAATACTAAGTGTTCAACGCTTCAGAACTTGTATAAAGGATTTTGACTGCTTGAATTTTTTGGGTGCCCATCTGGGATTTTTATGAAAAAAGTGAATTCATTTAAAATGCCACTCCTCATTAACTGCGGAGGCGAAAATCTATTCTGAATTTTGTTAGGTCAATCTCTTGACAGCTATCTCTAAAAATTTTCTGAAAACTTTCCGTAGCCATTTAAAAATGGTACTCCTTACTCAATGGCCTGCTTTCAACAAAAGTTGAATGGAGCGATCCTATGAAACGATTGATTATCATTGGTCTATTTTTTTGGTGGCGGGCTTGGATTCTCCGAAGATTATCCATCTTGTCTTCATTTCCACAACAATCATGGTAATATGAGTTGATTCAAAGCTGATAAGGTGTACAATCATTTTCATACTTATTAACCCTTTAACCCTCGAATTTGTTCAAGAAAATTAAAATTTTCTCATTAAAAATGTCGATTTGCAGACCAAGAGAAGACTATTTTTGAAAATTTACCACTGGAATGACTGGCTTGGTTATCGAGCCAGGCATTCCAGTGGTAATTTTTCAAAAATAGTCTTAGTCTGCAAATCGACATTTCTCAAGACCACTGCTGAAGCTGTTTTTGGCTGATATGAGTGTTAAAGTGTTAATAGTCATCAGTTATTAAACGACTAAATCTCAGAAACTGAGAATCTATTTCCAAGTAGAAGACTACGTTAGATATTTTATTTTTCAGAACCTACATGGAGTGGACAGTAATTGCCCACAGAAGATTTGCAAGGTGGATTTTAAAATTTACCACTGAAATAACTGGCTAGATTACCGAACCAATCATTACGGTGGTAAATTTTCAAAAATGGCCATCTGAATCGGGGCCCTAAATTGACAAACAATGTATTATGAAGTTTTTTTTTAATTTAACTCATTTTACACATCCCAATATATGTATTAATAAGTGTATTGTGCTCATTGCCTCATGATGAATAAATATACGAGATGTTGGTCAACCAAATTTTCCATCATTAGCGCTTTTGCAGTGGTCCTGATAAATGTCCATTTACAAATCAGCAGGACACTAATTTTGAAAATTTCCCACTGGAATGACTGGTTGGGTTACAAAACCAGTCACTCCAGTGGTAAATTAAAAAAAAATCTCTTGGCGACTTGGTCAGCAAATTAACATACCGGTACACTGTTTAAAGTTCAGTTCTTTCACCCAAATATATATATATATATATATATATATATATATATATATATATATATATATATATATATATATATATGTATATATATATATATATACTGAACCAAAAAAGTTTAGCAACACTGAGAATATTACTGTATAAATGTTATTTAACAAAAACAATAAATTGATTCAAATATATTATTTAATTGATAGGTCATTTTCCAATTTGAACAACAGTCTCTTGTTGCTGTAATGTTAGCATCACACCTTTAACACGGCATCTGTCAATACCGGTTGTGACCTCCGCGCACATTAACCACCGCCGTACATCGCTTTCTCATGCTTCGAATTAAGCGCCTGATGTCACGAAGAGGAATCGCATCCCATTCCTGGAGCTCCCGCACGTTGTGAAGATGTGGATGGTTCTCACGCACCATACGGCCAGGAATGTCCCACACATGTTCGATAGGAGACAGGTCCGGTGATCGCGCTGGCCAGTCCAACACCGGAACGTTGTTAGCCTCAAGGAAATCACTGGTGACCCTAGCGGAATGAGAACGGGCGTTGTCTTGCTGGAACATAAAGTCTGCATGATGCTGCATAAAAGGGATGACAACAGGGGCGACAACTTCTTCACAGTAACGTTGAGCCGTTAAATTTCCGTGAATCGCAATAAGATCTGTTTTACCATTTTCATGGATTCCAGCCCACACCATGACACTGCCGCCACCGAATCTGTCGTGCTGAATGATGTTGGCTGCATCATACCGTTCTCCTAAACGTTGCCAAACCCATTGCCTACCATCCGCCACATCCACACAAAACCTCGACTCATCACTGAACAAAACGTGGCTCCATTGTTGAGCATGCCATCGCTGATGAGTTCTTGCCCATGCAAACTGATTCTCAATGTGCCGCTCTGTAAGCGGAACAGCAACAAGTGGATGACGGGCATGCAGTCCAGCATCATGGAGTCTGTTTCGCACAGTTTGTGCATGCACTGTAGTGCCGGTAGCGGTGTGCAAATTACGGGACAGCTGCGGCGCAGTCTCAAACCTGTAACGTCGTGATGACGTGACTAAGTAGCGGTCTTCTCGTGGTGTTGTTACGCTCGGTCTGCCAGATCGTGGTCGGTCATTAACATGTCCAGTTTCCTGCTCACGTTGGCGGAGACGGGAAATGGTTGAGGCGTGAACATTAAAATGTCGAGCAACAGCGCGAACGCTCTGCCCAGCAGCGAGTCTTCCCATTGCTTCATGGCGCTGATTTTCGGGTAGCCCTGGGTGGCGGCCCATGTTCGGTAGGGTAAACTTTTAAGCGTTTTCTGTTAACGTTCGTTATCTACTTTTGCGATGTGGTGAATTTTTGCCTTCGCTACCTGCCAATGTGGGCCAGTGCATGAAAAATGCATTTTCACATGCAGTAAGCGTGCGGCCGAAAAATGCAAGAAATGATTTGCATTTCTTCATGATCAGCGTGACATTACATTGACGAAACATGCCTGCAAATTTGGTTATAAATAGACGCATAGTTTTAATACAACAAACCAAACTTCACTGTTGCTAAACTTTTTTGGCTCAGTATATATATATATATATATATATATATATATATATATATATATATATATATATATATTAGGCCTTGTGTAATGTCTGTGGTTGTCTTTATAATGTCCATTTGCAGACCAACTAAAGACTATTTTTGAAAATTTACCACTGGAATGACAGGTTAGATTACCAAACTAGTCGTTCCAGTGTAAATTTTCATAAATAATCTTTTGGACTCTTTGTCAGCAAATGGACATACTGATACACTGCTTAAAGCTCAGTTTGCTCAAGCCAATATATATTGTTCTCAATGGTGTGAATAAATGTATAAAAAGATGTTACTGTTCCATCATTAGGACTTCTGTCATGTCTGTAGTTATCGTTATAATGTCCATTTGCTGACCAACTAAAAACTATTTTTGAAAATTTATCAATGGAATGACAGGTGAGATTATCAAACCAGTCATTCCAGTGGTCCATTTTCAAAAATAGTCTTGGAATCTTGTTCAGCAATGTACACTGTATAACTCAATTTGCTCTGACACCGCAATATGTATTGCTCTCAATAGCGTGAATAAATATACTAAAAGATGTTGCAATATTTCCATTAGTGTTTCTGTAGTCCTCTTGATAAATGTCCATTTGCAAACCAAGAAGACTATTTTTGAAAATTTACCACTGAGATGACTGGTTAGATTACCAAACCAGTCATTTTATTGGTAAATTTTCAAAAATAGTCTTATTGGTTTGCAAATATACATATTAAATTTTTCATGGTGCGTTAAACATTGTCAAATCTGTGCTAATCCATGCTATCTAGTTCAGCTTTACTTTATTATAGGCCTAATATCATGGGCTTATATTCTATCTTTGATTATACATTGCATCTTGTCGTTATCCATAACTTGTACAATTTATCACTCTGAAGTATGAAGAAACATGAACTGAATAAACATATGACAAATAATTACATTAATTAATGCTACATATTTCCTTGATATAAGCTTCCGGTGTCTTAATTCCTTACAATTTGAAACTGATTATCACCCAGGAAATAGAAAGTAAGAACTGTGGTCTATGTGCACATTTGACATCATTGTTACATTGTTTCTTGATTCATCATGTTTTCGACATCATTATTCGTTCACCTGGCCAGAATGGCCAAGTGAGCTTATGGCATGGCGACCGTACGTGGTCCATCTGTCCGGCGTCCATCTGTCCGTTAACTTTTGCTTAAAAACGCTACTCTTCATTAACCATTTGGCAGATTTCAAATTAATTTGGTATGAATGATCCATGGGGGTAGGCTTTAGAACTTGTATACAGAATTTTGATTGGTAAATCTTCGCCAGCCATCTTGAATTTTCCGAAAAATGGCGGGAAATCATTTAAAATGCTACTCCTCATTAACCGTTTAGGCAATTTCAAAGGACCCTAGGGTGGTAGGCTTCAGAACCTATATACAGAATTTTGATTGGTCAGTTTTTCCGGTGACCATCAAATTTCTGCTAATCGCTTAAACGCCTATTCGAGAACCGCTGGGTCGATTTCAGTCAAACTTGGATGGAAGAACCCTACCATAATACGGTTCAGATTTTGTATACAGAATTTTGATTGTTCTATTTTTTCAGTGACCATCTTGAAATTTCCGAAAAATGGCGGGAAATCGTTTAAAACACTACTCCTCATTAACTGCTTTGGCAATTTCAACCATACTTGGCTCGGTGGATAGTATGCTGGTATGGTTTAGAACTTGTATACAGAATTTCGATTGGTTAATTTTTCCAGCGGCCATCTTGGATTTGCTCAAAATTTCTGGAAATCACTTAAAAGCCTACTCGATAACCACTTGGCCAATTTCAATCAAACTCGGATAGAAGAACCCTAGCATAGGATGTTTCAGAACTTGTGCACATAATTTTGATTGGTCGTTTTTTTCGGTGGCTATCTTGAATTTCCCGAAAGATTGCGGGAAATCGTTTAAATTGCTACTACTCATTAACTGTGTGAGCAATTTCAACCAGACTTGGCTGGAAGGATACTAACTAGGCTGGTAGGTTTCAGAACTTTTATACAGAATTTTGATTGGTCAATTTTTTAGGTGGCCATCTTGGATTTTAAAATCAGTTAAAAGGCTACTTACTCCTCATTAACCGCTTGCACGAGTTCAAGCAAACTTGGCTGGAAGGAGCCTAAAGTGATATGCTTTAGAGTTTGTTTACAGAATTTTTATTTGTCACTTTGTTCGGTGGGCATCTTGAATTTTCCAAAAAATGGCTGAAAATCGTTTAAAACGCTACTTCTCATTAGCTGCTTGGATGATTTCAACCAGACTGGTTGGAATGAGCCTAGGGCAGTAGTCTTCAGAACTTGTATACAAAATTTTGATTGGTCAATTCTTCCGGTGGCCGTCTTGGATGTTCTGAACATTTTGGGAAATCAGTTAAACGGCTACTTATCATTAACCGCTTGGCTGATTTCAACCATGCTCAGCTGGAAGAACCCTAAGCTGGTACTCTTCAGAACGTGTATACAGAATTTTGACATCTTGATTTTGATGGAGGCCATCTAGAATTTTCTGAAAAATGGGAATTTGTATAAAATGCTACTACTCATTAATCGCTTGGTCAATTTCAACCAAATTTGACTGAAAAGATCCTATTGTCATAGCCTCTTGAAGTTCTATTCAGAATTTTGATAGGTGGGAGTTTTGGCAGCCATCTCTGATTTTCTGAAAGTTTTCCGGAACGATTTAAAAACGGTACTCCTTCAATCAATAGCCCGATTTCAACAAAACGTGGGTGGAATGATTCTACGACGGTAGTCTTCAACATATTAAACGAGAGTCTTGTTTGGTCAATTTTTTTTTTGTGGCCGTCTTGGATTTTCCGAAAATCATCCATTATGTCTATTTAAATGCAAATGGTTTAAAGGTCTTGTGAGGACTTGAGATCGATAATGAATTTCAATTAATTTTATGATCTATTGCACTATTTAAATACAATAACCTCACTTTGGAGTGAGAGAAAATATGTTAAACAGCCCAATAACAAGATTAAATGACCCCTCAGTCTAAAACACATCACCGCTCGCTATGATGTCTCACTGGGGACGGTGCTGTGAGCTGGGTCAATATTTCTCTGTCTTTAGTACAAAAGTAACGTATTTTAAAATGTGCATTTAACGGGATATACTTCATATACCATAACATAATTAATCTCAGGTTGAAACTAATTCTTCAAGAAATCCAAAAAATTATAATTCTTGAAAATCTATTAGAATAGTAAATGGTTTTATGGGTAGCTATATTCGCATATTAATAGGCCTAGGCATAGGCCAGTAAACATTGGGCAATAAATAATGATTATGATCGGCAATATTTCAATGTAGGGGACAAATAATCTTTAGGGACTAACAGTAATAGGCCTAATTGCGGATCCTATAATGCCATCCTTGAAACATCTGGATTGGTAAATATCGGAGATGAATTGGTGTGCGTGTGATGAGGTGGGTGTATGGGACAGGTTGAGGATGGCTGTTTGTGGTAGGCCTACATAAATGTGCGCACATGCCTTTTTGCTGCTCTCCGATTTAAATATGCCTGTATTGGCGTGAATAATTAAGTACCTGTAGTGAAACATTATTCCTTGGTCATTGTTTCCATGCGTAGATGCAATTTATAATTTTGCTAAAATAGTGCCATTATTCATATCTGAAAGAAGATGTAGGTTACAGAGTACAGTTACAAGCGTTTCTGAAAACGATGAATGCAAAATTGTGTCTTTAGTGAGTTCCAGGAGTGAGTCTCCGTGATTTGACCGTAATTGTTTACCTATATGCTATATATTTTAACAAGGTGTTTGCACGAGACAGAGACATGGATTAATACGTTAGATTCAACAAAGTTGTGCATGGGATGAGTAGGGGGTGTTGGGGTTGGTGTCACGCCTGTGACAACCACCACCACTATGGCCACATCATTCATTTCCAAAACTTCTTGCGTGTGATGAAAGTAGCCTTCATAAATATTTCAATGTTGTGAAAAAGCAAAACCTTAGTGAATAAACTAATTTTAAATAAGTATGTTTAGAGATTGCGAGCATATCGTCTTTACGTACAGTGCAGGCTGTGCCGCTCATAAATGAGTTTACATGCTTCCAAAACAAAAACAGAAACATGTGAGTTAGTACCATATGAACACGATGTCAGAAACGTTCTGTTGAATATTTTGAACAGAATTGGGTTGGAATCCAATTATATTCAAAATATTAAACAGTATGTTTTAAGTTATTTCTAAGATGTATTGTACTATAGTGAACATTTGTCTGTGACCCTTCAACTCATGCGGACGGCAGTGAAAGCCGTGCTGTCACTGCCTAAAATATAAACAAACTGTGTTCACGATACTATTTTACAAAATAGATTAGTTTTATTAATAGATTTATATTTAATTGGCATTTTAGTTAATTTTAAGCACCTAACTGCTATATTGCAATCATAAATTTATTCATATGCCTATACAATGGTAAATTGTGATTGTACACGCCACATTGTGCTGCTACTAACATTGAAAAAGTTGTGCGTTTGTGTACATGATCCTACACGCATGTCTACATCCTGCGTAAAATCGTTAGTCAATCCAGAAAGATATAAGCTATATATATGCATTCGTATAATTGTATTCCAAAAAGTGTGTGGTGATGTTTGATTAGATATAACCTATCCCTGAACCTCGCACCAACCATGTATACTATTCATGATCTAAGCCCACATCTGTCCATGTAGCCTACACACACATCGTAGACTATATTGTCTATTACTCTATTAGAATAATGTCTAAAGCACATGAGATGACTGAAAATGTATACCACTGGTATTTTTGCATAAGCCTACTTTTGGAATTCTCAAACCAATGTAAGTTCAGGTCTAATTCGCGTACACAAAACCCGCGCGGTTACTGTCACCATGTTAGCATTATGATGTTGGTCACCATACAGGTCTGTTCTTTAATATCATCCACTTTTGCGATATTACTGAATCTTTATAAATAGTGTCCATGTGTGAACAATGAATTGCCATACAACACCGATGTGTAAAAAATAGGTGCATGGGTGCCTAGTACATGAGCGCCACAGGCCCATGGGCCTTTGTTTCACATCACTCTGGATTTATAATGTTAATTTGTGATGAAGTCATTGAAATATACCACATCAACTTTTCTTAGCCACCTATATTGTCCAAAAAAGTAGATCAGACTGACCTAGTAATAATATGGATGGTAGCTTTTGCCCAGAGGTACTCGCTCACCAAGCGTGAAGTCAATAGCTCTAAGTATGACAAAATGCGCCACAACAGTAATATCTCCGCATTGGGCTCAATACGTGAGAAAATAAATGAAGTCGGAAGTACAATGAATCCATTTTGCTTAAATCAATGATGCTTAATAATAGGATAACACTTCTCGACAGCGCATGCACACACGAGTCATTGGCTGTGCCCGCACACGTTGCAATAAATATTTCGCCATTTTATGAACTCAATCACAATGTGTATTAGTATTGACAATAACAATAATAATGATGGTGACAATGAAGGTGATGATGATGAGAGTAAAGTTCTGTCAAGTGGGTGGCGATGATGATAAGAATGAAGGCAGTGACAATGATTGTGATGACCGTATCTTACTAGGATGATGACTGACAATGATAATGATGACAGTACCAAGGACAACAGTGACATGATGAGAGTAACAATTATGGCGCTTAGAAGGAAACAGAACAGCAAACGTTAGTTCGTTGGTATTGTACTATGTAGGTTATTGTGGAATCGAGCGGTCTGTAAACAGACACACTATTGCACACTGTTGCTTTGCAAACAGTCTACAATAGTGGTGTAATTCCTACCATATCCACGTGAGTCATACGAAAGAACTACTCTCTCCTCGTAGCTGTGTTCACACATCAGATCATGTACACCGTAACAATGTTCCCATGGTCTGCCTGTTGAACACGTTCGAGGTAGGCCCACGCACGAGGAATGCCAGGGTATTGCGGACCAGACCTGAATTGCCACAACTTTGAGTTAGATCAGTGTTAGCTGTTAGACTCACTACATGCAGAAGCTTTCGGATGCTTGCCTGTAATATTCCCCTGTGGAGGCTATCACTACGAGTGTTTCAACTCTACGGTCAAGCTACAAACACAGAGAGAATTTGCCAACACCTCACCAGATCTTTTCTACATCAATGTCTGTCTGTCTGAGCTGCTATGTATCGGCTGAGCTGGAGAGAGAGAGAGAGAGAGGGAGGGAGGGAGGGAGAGAGGGAGAGAGGGAGAGAGAGAGAGAGAGAGAGAGAGAGAGTGTGTGTGTGTGGGGAGAGAGAGAGAGAGAGAGAGAGAGAGAGAGGGAGGGAGGGAGGGAGGGAGGGAGGGAGGGAGGGAGGGGGAGAGAGAGAGAGAGAGAGAGAGAGTGTGTGTGTGTGTGTGTGCGGACTTTTATACTCTTCAGAGAGCATATCTGCTGTTTTTACATCAACTTTTGATTGGCCAGAAGCGTAATGATGACCTAGTATTGTTTTGGGAAGACTCTAATTTAACATGTCTGTAAATCATTCCATCAATATATGGCTACGAATATTTGTTTGGATGACTGTCTGTGTTATAAATTCGTTCAGAATTAAGTTTTCATTGCTGGATAAAGTTGTGAACACCCCAAGAAATCTAATAATGCTTGAACAAGATGATAGGCCGTGACCTCTCTAACCCTGGGCATGGCTAGTCAAGAGAGCGCAACACAATCCCCATGGTTGAATTATGTCAAGCGGCGGGTTACAGCAGTTCTCTTGAATTTTTCGTGTATTTACATCAAATAGATACTATTTTTCTTCATCAAAATGTACCATTCTTATTTTCATATGGCCTGAAATGAGCTATGATAAATACAAAAGGAGCCGTGTTTCCCTCTAACATGTCATTCCGACATCTTAACTGGCCGACCCCGATAAATGACGTCATGGGTGTGGTTTACTATACGCATTTCCGTGTTTTAAAATCGGCTCTTCTTGCTCAAGCATTATTTTAAGGGCTTTTAAGTGAATGGATATGTCAAATATACATGTTTCTTTCCATCAATGCATCCCCGCAATGGTGCGAAGCTGAATAAGTTTGTATTTGACTGAAAGGTAACATTACGGAAGTATTTCCTCTTCTTGTTCGGAAAGGTCTGTTGGGAGTCCCTCCCCCTATGTAGAATAGGTAAACCAACAACTTCCCATCGTATGGTGAAAACCGCTGGTACTTGCTTAATACGAGTATCAAACTATTACATTTGATCAGGATTGTTGCTAAATCGTTCCAGGATATCAGAATACATGTGAACATCCACCGCAAAGTATTACAGTATTATCTATTAATAATGGGCATGTTGTAGAACTTGAGAGATTAGTTGAAATGCAGAAACAGGAACTTGCTGTTTGCAAAAATACAATCACGCAGTTAAATTGTCAGCTAGAATCTAAGTTAGGACTAGAAAATGATAAGGACACAGCTAACTGATTGGATACTTCTCACTTGGATAAAATCATTGAAATTAAAAACTTGATCTTGTAGCATGTAGTGACATGATTAACCAACTTAATATTCAATTAGAATCTACAGTACTCCTCAAAAATGTTAAAAGTAACAGAATCATTAAATTAACACCAATTGCGTCAATGTCTACCCAGACTATAGAAGAATTAACTGATAATGTGTCAACAGAAACAGTAGATAGCCATCCAACCGTTTGTTCTGTGGAAGTGCATGCTTCATCCACGTGTACTGAGTAAGACAAGTCTATTCAAACAATAATCCCAATAGAAAATAATGTGAAATGTAATTGCATAGAACAGCGAGCAATGAGAACAAAAAATTAAAATATATGCATATCGATCCCAAATAAAGAGAAAGAAAGTTTTGACAATGCAATTACTAATATTAGAAATAAAATATTAGACCTCGAAACTATAATTCCTTCTCAGAAGCAAAGTATTGATGCTCTAACAGCTAAAGATAATCAAAATATGACCCAGTATGGCATGGTATTCAATGACAAACAGACACCTATCAGTTATTGGCAAAATCCACCTATTAATTACAATAATCATAACCAAGTTCAATTTAATAGAATGCATTAAATTATATTAGGCTCTATGATGCTGATGTAAATCGACCAAATCGCAGCAGTTATTAAGGTTATCATGTGTGTATGAAGAGTGTAAGCCATTCATATGGGTTCGTGAATGCATATGTTATTATAATAGAAGGTACTGGAAGCGAGTTTAAATCTAATTTGACAAGTGCTATATGATTGTTGTCTCTGTGCCCGCTGGCTTGACACACCTATGTGCGTGACTCCATGAAAAGGGGTGACCAGTGGGCCGAAATTTTTCAATTTTCTTCCTACTTTCATCGTTAACATAACATTTATCAAGAGAAAACGTGCTTAAATTTATGTGGACTACATAGATAAAATAAAATGATGATAATTAAATTCAAGGATATTGTTGATTTTTAGCTTAACATTACAAAGTGAAACGAGATATTGCGATATCCTGCACATCGTCCGGCAGCGGCTGCGGTGGTGGCAGCGTCGTCGTTCAATTTGCGTTTAGCTCAACTTTACTGTTTATATCTCATGTTTGGTTAATCATATTGGACCCAAACTTGGGCACATGCTTCCTTTTAATGACACCCAAATCACACAATGACCTTGAGGTCAAAGGTCACGGTCAACTAGTGAATTGGCCAAAAGTTCAAAGGTCAAGGTCAGTGTGACTCGTAAAACCCTTTTTTTCAACTTAGCATTTTCCATTTGGCTCAACGTTTCTGGACCCAAACTTGGACACATTCCTCCTACATGGCATCACACAATGATGTTGGCTCAAAAGGTCAAGGTCACTGATACACATGTCGACCGTCTGTTGTTTGTCGTCCCTCCGTCAACTTTTGTTTGAAAACGCTACTCCTCATTAGTTTTTATTAAAAATTTAACAAAAATTATCAGAACACTACTCGTCATTAACCGCTTGATAGATTTCAACTTAATTTACCTGGAAGGATTCTATTGGGGTGGGTGGGGGGGGGGTGTGGGGTGCTAGACTTTAGAACTGGTATACAGAATTTTGACTGGTCAAGTTTATTGGAGAAAACCTTAGATTTTATGAAAGATTTACCGGATATTGTCAAAATGCTACTCATCATTAACCGCTTGACAGATTTCAACTCTAGTTGGCTGGACAAACCCTATTGTGGTAGGCTCCAGAACATCTGTTCAAAATTTTAATTGGTCAAATTTTTTGTGAAAATCAAATTTTAGGAAAAATTTACCAGAAATTTTCAAAATGCATCCTCCATAACCGATTGCTGGGTTTTATCAAAATTTGCCTGGAGGGATTCTGTAATGGTAAGCTTTAGTACTAGACTGGTTGGTCGATTTTTTTTGCGGGCCATTTGGATTTTTTTTTTTTTCTCAGTACCGTTGAAAGCACTACTCCTTAATTAGTGGCCCGATTTCAACGAAACTTGGGTGGAATGATCCTATCATGGTAGGCTTCAACATATCAAACAAGAATTTTGATTGGTCAAATTGTTTGGTGGCCATCTTTGATTTTTTGAAAATTATCCATCAGTATTTAAATGCAAATCGTTCAAATACTAATGGTCCAGGTGCATTGATAAGACTTCTATATTTATTTTATGATTAAAGTCAAGCTTCATAGTTCATTACAAAATCGTAAAGTCGAGCTTCATGGTTGCAGTGCAACCACATTTCTGGTTTACATATTGTAGTACAAATTGTACATTTGGGACGTGACGTTTAAGAGGATGTTGTTGTTTTGTGTCCAGTTTTATGTGAAGTATAAGTTATATATTGGAACAAAGCTGCTGTCACATACAAAGGACATGTTCAATGGCTTTTATTCCACACCATCACTTCCATCTTTAGCTCACCTGGCCAGAATGGCCAAGTGAGCTTATGACATGGTGACTGTCTGTCCATCCATCCGTCCGTCTGTCCGTCAACTTTTGCTTAAAAATGCTACTCATTAACCGCTTGGCAGATTTCCTAATGTGGCTGGAAGGACCCTATGGGGGTAGACTTCAGAACTTGTATACAGAATTTTGATTGGTCAATTTCTTTGGTGGCCATCTTGAATTTTCTGAAAAATTTTGCAAAATCATTTAAAACGCTACTCTTCATTAACTGCTTGAACAATTTCAACTATGCTAAGCTGGGAGGATCATACGCTGGTATATTTCAGAACTTGTGTACAGAATTTTGATTGGTCAATTTTTCCGGTGACCATCTTGGATTTTCTGAAAATTTCTGGAAATCACTTAAAAGCCTACTTGATAACCACTGGGCCGATTTCAATCAAACTTGGATGGAAGAACCCTAGCCTAGTATGCTTCAGAACTTATGTACAGAATTTTGATTGGTCAGTTTTTCCGGCAACCATCTTGGATTTTCTGAAAAAATGTCGGGAAGTCGATTAAAACGCTACTCATTAATTGCTTGAGCAATTTCAAGCAGACTTGACTGGAAGGCTACTAAGGCTGGTAGATTTCAGAACTTGTATACAAAATTTTGATTGGTCCATTTTTCTGGTGGCCATCTTGGATTTTTTTTAACTTTTGGCTGGAAGGACCCTAAAGTGCTATGCTTCAGAGCGTGTATATAGAATTTTCAATTTATTCCGTGGCCATCATGAATTATCTTTTAAATGCCTGAAAATCGTCTACTCATTAACTGCTTGGTCGATTTCAACCAGACTGGCTGGAACGAGCCTAGGGCGGTAGGCTTTAGAAGTTGCATATAGAATTTTGATAGGTCAATTTTTCCGGCGCCCATTTTGGATTTTCTAAATATTTTGGGAAATCAGTTAAAAGGCTACTCCTCTTTAACCGCTTGGCCGATTTCAAGCAGACTCAGCTGGAAGAACCCTAGGCCTGTACGCTTCAGAACTTATATACAGAATTTTGACGGCTTGATTTTGATGGTGGCCATCTTGGGTTTTCCGATAAATGAGAATTCATATAAAATGCTACTCCTCATTAATCGCTTGGGCAATTTCAACCAATTTTGGCTGGAAGGATCCTATTGTCATAGCCTCTAGAAATTCTGTTCAGAATTTCGGTAGGTCAATGTTTTGGCAGCAATCCCTGATTTTTTTTAAGTTTTCTGGAACCATTTAAATACAGTACTCCTTTAATCAATAACCCGATTTCAACAAAACTTGGGTGGAACAATCCTATAATGGTAGGCTTCAACATATTAAACGAGAGTCTTGATTGGTCAATTTTTTGCTGTCCATCTTGGATTTTCCGAAAATCATCCATCATGTCTATTTATATGCAAATGATTTAAATGCCAATGGTCCAGGTGAGCGCCACAGGCCCTTGGGCCTCTTGTTCTATGAAAAGATCATGTACAAAGTGGCCGATTTTTATAAATATCTTTAAAAATCTTCTCCTAAACCACTTGGATAATCGATTCAAAACTCATGAAAAATGATCTAGGGAAGAGTTAAACTAAGTTTGTTCAAGGGAACTTGATGGGTCAAATAGTTTGGCGGACATTTTTGATGACCTAGTTTTCGGGAAAATGACTTCTCCAGAACCGGTTAACGGATCAGGCCAAAATTATACAGATAGGATTAGGGACTAAGGCCATTAATGTTTGTTCAAAGGAAGTTGATAAGTTAAAAAACGTGGCCGCCATCGACAAATCAAAATGTACAATATTTGGTGGCCATATTGGATATTTTTATTTGATGAATTTTGAAGCCAAATTTGGTTTTATAATGTAGGTTTTTAGGTATTATGATTTAAAATTTGCTATTTTTGAAACTCAGATAAGTGCTTTGTTGGCCATCATGGAAAAAAAAAATCTCATACTAAAGTATTAATTGGGAAATTTAAAATGTCTACTCGAGAATCACCAGGGCTGATTTCAAGTATATTTATTAGGTTCAAGCATCCTTAGGGAATAGGGATACATGTTTGTTCAAAGGAAGATTATCGGCCAATGTGGCCCGCGTCCATCTTGGATTTTGGCTGACTTATAGAAATGTCTCTGAAACCGCTTGGGGGATCGATGCAAACCTCATGAAATATGATCTAGCAAGAGCTGAACCAAGTTTGTTTGAGAGAACTTGATTTGACAAATGGTTTGGCAGCCATCTTGGATGACATAGTTTTCTCAAAAACAACTCCAGAACCGCTGAACGGATCGGGCTGAAATTTGGCAGATATGATTAGGGCCGAAACACCATTAAAGTTTGTCCAAAAAAAAATGTATATCTTGTATTTTCTACAGATTTCTGAGAAAATCATAAAAAGACTTATTTACTAACCCCTATACCAATTTTAATAAAGCGTGACTAAACCTTCATCTCATTTTGTTCGGTTGTGCCAGTGGCCAATAATTCCAGGTGAACAATACTTCCCCCTTGGGCCCCTTATTTAATTTTTAGTTTCTCTAATGACTAAACACTAACTGTCCTCGTCTCGTGTAATTTCAGAAGGTAGTGACTGACTGCCCTAATTGCCATCGGTTCATCAAAGTGAGGTTCGCATCTCATGACTGTATTAGGTGCAGCACATGCAGCCCTCTCTTTAAATGTTTGGTATGTGAGAATTGGCCTGTGGAACTGTTTAATGATTTTAGTCGTCTACAGGTCAAGGATAAGGCAAGTGATGAGAAGAGACGGTTGGAAAAAGGGGATTCTGGTAAGAAAAATAAGGCCTCCATGTCTGGCATGCTTTCCGTCTTGAAATGATGGGTGAGATGAAGATGACGTTAAAAAACCTGATGCCGAGATGCTTCACAGCAGGTTTCCCGGTTCAGGTAGTTTGGCACTAGAGCAGAATGTCCCCACCTATGGATCAGGTTTTCTCATTAGGCAACCAGTTTTCGATTACGATCCAGAGGTGGTTCCCTCAGGTCTGGGCTTGAGGCTTGCCTCGTCCTTAGACCCGGGAATGGGAGTTATGGCCTCGGACATCTGCTTAACGGACATCCTAGAGCAGCCAACAACTCCAGGAATCGATTCCACTGTCGATTCCTGTCCTTCCTAGGCCGGGTTAGTGTTCTATACTGACCTCTAATCTTTCTGGGCAGGATGAAGAGGCCATTCTGCTACCTGGGTCGCATGATGGCCATGGATATGGACACCCGTATGCCCCCACAGGGCATATGGGTGACTTCACAGAATTACTCCTACAGGAGTAAGTTTCATGGCTCAGCGGGTCACCCGGTTTTGTGCCGATGGCTGGCCATACCGTATCCCTCGGCTTGCCAAGAGGTATGATATGGCAGGCCCAGACCATGGCATTATTCAATACACCCTGCATTGTGCCATGGCTCCGGCTCCTGATATGGCTACAGCGTAAGCCATGCCGGCCTTTCGGGTCCATATGGCTTCCCTGACTATCCAGGTGTATCAACAGCACCAGCCACCGCTCCATCTGGGAATGCTCTAGAGGATGACGAAGGCCAAGGCTAGTCAAGCATTGCCATTTGGCCACCGTGAAGGACTGGCTTGACGTCTCCCAGTGTCAAGCCAGAACTGCAGGTGGAGTTGCCGGCTACCCAGCGGGATCAGCGCCCCAGGGTAAGCCGATGATGGATGCCATGCCATCTCTGCTCAATGCTGAGCATATCGTTGATATGTTCACATAGGCAGAGGCGTCCATTAAGCCCAATGGATGACTCGCAAACCCCCTCGCAAGGTGGCACGACATTGTCCTATTGTGTCTGATATCAGAAATACGGCTTTGTCCCAAAGCCGTGTGCGGATGGCCATGCAACTTTGGGAGAAGACACCCAACCTGGGTCCCATGCTGACATGGGGCCTTTGTGCACTAGCGCCTTGTGCAGTGCTAATTGTGCATTGCGTGACAGGGAAGAAAGTACGAGAGTGGGCATTTCAGCCCTCTCACACATTTCTCAGCTGCTACAGGGGGTGGTAGTATTATCCGCATCACGCAAACCATTGCCCATCACAGTTCAGAGAGGCATCCAGGATGGCATTACCCTGGATCGGGACTGCATGACGCGGTCGGTTACCAGGAGTTTCCAGGCGCAGAACACTTTTGCCATGGATAATTTGTACCCATCCTTGGACTTGTACAATAGGCTTTTCTGGATGCCTATGTCAGGTCCTGGTCTCTGGAGATGAGGGGTGCCAGCACCTCCAAGAGATGGTTAACAACCAGAGGGTGCTGCACAAGCAGTTCGAGGTGCTCTGCATTGAGCACGTTCGCGTGGCACCCCCTGCTTTTCACCCGCAAAAGGTCAGACATGGTCAGGTCAGAGGCCAACCACCAGCGCAGTGTGCGTGCGTGCATGCATGCATGCACACGCGCGTACGTGCATGCGTGTGGCAGGCTTCTCGAGCGCAGCCTGTCAGACAGACTGGGCATCGGGGTGTGCATGTCGCTGGCAGAGGTGTGGGAGGATCTGGTTATGGGGGTGTTACCTGATGGTCTGACCCTCGCAAGGACCACACTGGTGCTGCTACGACAGCTACTAGAGACTTACACTTCTCGGGTCCACCTCTCTCCCTAGGTGGACGTGTGGGAGGCCACACGCATGAGTTGGTTGTTTAGTCTTGTGATGGCTGTCAGTCGGATACCAACCAGACTGGATAACAATTCCACCATCGCTTCTGTCTCTGGTGCTGATCTGGACCCTAAATCCAAGAGATCCAGATCAATGGTTGTGTATAGAGGAAGAAATAAAACCCCTCATACAAGGACGAGCAATTCAGTGAGCCCAGGATTGCCTGGGCTTCTATTCTACCGTTGTTATTACACCACAAACATCTGTACCGTTCAATCACTACTTGCTAAAAATCACTCTGCATTTAGCACCAGAAAAAAGATGTTTATGCTTGCTTTCCATGCCACCCAATGCCTATGCCATATCATTCTATCCTACACCAGGTTTCCGGTAGAGTAGACTCCCACCTTACAGCCTGTATGAGACTGGCACCGGTCTGAATACACTCCGCAATGACATAAGTCATGGTGCATGCGCAGAGTGCCACAAGACAACCTAGAATCACTCAAATTTTTCTGCTATCAGGAAGGTTTGCCAAAATCCAGTTAAAGTTTTTGTACTTGTCTACTTTGTTAAAGTTTGTTTTTGAAGGATTACTTATCAAGCAACATGCCTAATATGAAGTCTCTGTTGACTAAGTTACATTTTATGAATCTATTATTGTTTCTGATGATTTATTCTATATTTGTAACTTGTTACCCGTTTTCGTGATATTTCAACTACCGTGATGTTTCAACTATGCCTACCAATCATCATCATCATCATCTACTCTTATTACCTAACAACATAGGAGTATTATCAAGCTGTGTAAACTATTCTTCCAGCATTTATCGTGTGACCCTTTTAAGAGAATTAATCATGAAAGTTTATAAATTCAGACATAGATATTTGAATTTCTATTTTCCTGCCTTTTCAAGCCATGAGCTTTGTTGCCTGTTTTCCCGTGAGGCTTGATTTTGAGGATATTTCCGCAGTTAAGAAACTTGTCTGCTTTTTTTTCGCTTTATAGAGACTGTTTAATCCGATGAGAAAGTATTATGCGCTTCGGCTAGTGTGACTGGCTGCTTCCATCGGAAATTCTGGGCACATGTGCCTAAGGTGTACCTTCTGTACACCAGTAATCTAGGTCTCTACATGAGTGTTTTTTCCCAACTATTTTAGCGTCAAAATCGGAGATCTCTTAATGCGTCGGTGTTGCAAACAGGTTTGCTGGACCAGATGAGCACCACAAGGATACACCCCGAGTCATCCATTGATCACGGAGTTCAGATGTCCGCTAGTGGGGAAAGCCTGTTGTCCCTCATTTCGAGACAGGAGGCGTGGCCTCCATTATCGGAAACCTACATATTCGATAAAGGAAAGGAGACGGAGAAGCCTTCCGGCTTCTGGAAGTTTAAAAGAGTTGCTCTTATTTCCTTCCCAAACCCACATAAACCTTGGGTCAGGGCACACTGGTTCTACAGTACAGACCCAAGTTGTGCCAGCATGTCTGGTCATTATCAAGAGCTGCACGCATTAAATTGTTTTTTCAAAGTAGCAAAGTGTCAATGCATAATCTTCGTTTTTCTGTTTATGTGTAGTGTTAAGAGATTTTTAGAGCTTAATTCTAAAAAAAATTTCTGTTTCTGTTTTTCCCATCACTACCGGTTTTGCGTATTTCCAGTCAAAATTCTGTTTTCCGCTTCCGGTGTGCATACTTCCGGTCTTAGCTTCACTTCCAGTATTCCTGAGCACTAGTGGTTAGTAGACTCTGTTCAGTTTCTGGTTTCCGCTTCCGGTGTGCATACTTCTGGTCTTAGTATCACTTCCAGTATTCCTGAGCATTAGGGATTAGCAAATCTGTTCAGTTTCCAGTTTTTCCATTTCCTGTGTGCATACTTCCAGTCATAGTATCACTTCCGGTATTCCTGAGCCTTAGGGGTTAGTAGACTCTGTTCAGTTTCCGCTTCCATTTGTGCATTTCTGGGTTTATCTTGTACTTCCGTTTTTTGGCTGATCATCTGGGGATACTAACATCCTGTTCAGTTTTCATTTTTCTATTCCAGTTCGCGCATTTCTGATGTAAATTCTTCCAGTTTATCAGTTCATCCAGGGATGCTAGATCGTGATTAATTTCCATTTTTCCGGTCTTAATACTTCCGTTTCCATCCGGGTGATAGTGTCACTTCCGGTTTCAGCGATCTTCCTGGTGGTCCCGGTCCAGGTTCAGCTCCCGCTTCCGGTTTTTTTCCTCACTTCCTGGGTTTATGTATCTTCCAGATGCTCTATCCCTGTGTTTTTGTTCTGGGTTTGGAAGTTTCCTGACGTTCCAGATTCAAACTCCACTTCCGGTTTTGCGTATTCCGCTGTCATAATCGGTGATAGGGTTTTTTCTGGAGTTCCAGGATTTACTTCCAGGCCGGTCTTCCGCTTCCTGTTTGCCATTTCTGGTGATAGAGATCTTCCTGGTGTTGCAGGGTTTTTCTTTATGTCCGGTTTCCATGTTCATTCTCTTATGATCCAGTCATCATCTTGTCTAAAAGTTAGTCTTATTACCGTAATAGCAGTAAAGAATCAAAATCAGAATATTTATTGGCTGAAAATCTACTTACAGAGACATAAAGTCAGTCTTGAAATTATTCACTCATACAGCAATAATTCTTTTAAAACAGTATCAGTAATTTTAACGTAATTAAAGACTCCCGACTGGTTGCACTAGCCTATACATAGCTTCCCATTGCAGTCTATTTTGCTTGCTGATAGAGATAGATTCTCTGTCATCATATGCGTTTTTTCTTATCTTCTCTAATGGTCTCACCCAGCCGATAATTTGTAAGTTGTAATAAGTGGTTCTGTGGTGTTCTTCCATCAAGCGTGTTTTTATCTCACCTGGCCTGAAAGGCCAAGTGAGCTTATGCCGTGGGGACCATCCGTCGTGTGTCCGTCCATCCGTCCATCAACTTTTCATTTAACTGACTTCTCAAGAACCGTTGGGTCGATTTCAATTATATTTAGCAAGAACCATCCTTACGGCATAGGGATCCACGTTTGTTCAAACGAAGCTGATCGGCCAATTTGACCGGCGGCCATCTTGGATTCCGGCCGATTTTAGGAAACGTCTAAAAATCTCAGAAACCACTAGGGTTATTGATGCAAAGCTCATGAAATATGGTCTAGGGCAAGAGCTGAACAAAGTTTGTTCAATGGAACTTAATTGGTCAAATGGTTCGGCGGCCATCTTGGTTGACCTAGTTTTAGCGAAAACGACTTCTCCAGAACTGCTGAATGAATCTGGTCGAAATTTGGCAGATATGATTAGGGACTAAGGACCATTAAAGTTTGTTCAAGGGAAGTTGATATGTCGAAAAACATGGCGGCCGTGGGCCAATCAAAATATAGCGCGTTTGGTGGCCATATTGAACTTTTTTATTTGATGGATTTTGAGGCCAAAATTGGTTTTATGTGTTGTTGGGTATTCTGATCTCAAATTTGCAATTTTCGAAACAGTCGGATAAACAGTTTGGTGGCGATCTTGGATCATTTTGTTCAAAGGAACTTGATTGGTAAAATGGTTCAGCGGCAATTTTGGTTGACCTAGTTTTAGCGAAAACGGCTTCTCCAGGACCGCTGAAGGGATCGGACCGAAATTTGGCAGATATGATTAAGGACTAAGCGCCATTGAAGTTTGTTCAAGATAAGTTGATCCGTCAAAAAACATGGCTGCAAATGGGCCAATCAAAATAGAGCTTGTTTGGCGGCCATATTGGATTTTTTTATTTAACAAATTTTGAGGCTGAAATTGGTTTTATATATGTTTTTGTATATTCTGATATCAAATTTGCAATTTTAGAAACTGTCGGATAAACGGTTTGGCGGCCATCGTGGATCATTTTCCCGCCGAAACCTCCCATACTAAAACAATGGGAAATTTAACATGTCTTCTTCTCGAGAACTACTGGGATGATTTCAATTATATTTTGCAGGAAGCATCCTTAGGGTGAAGAGATTCAAGTTTGTTCAAACGAAGCCGATCGGCCAATTTGCCCAGCGGCCATCTTGAATTTTGGTCGATTTTTTAGAAACAACTAAAAATCTTCTCCGAAACTGTTTGGTGGATTGAAGCAAACCCCATGAAATATGATCTAGGTCAAGAGCTGAACCGAGTTTGTTCAAGAGAACTTGATTGATCCCATGGTTTGGCGACCATCGTGGTTGACCTAGTTTTAGCGAAAACGACTTCTCCAGAACCGCTGAAGGGATCAGGCCGAAATTTGGCAGATATTAGAGACTAAGGGCCATTAAATTTTGTTCAAGGAAAGTTGATCCGTCAAAAAACTTGGCCGCATTGGGCCAATCAAAATATAGCGTGTTTGGTGGCCATATTGGATTTTTTTATTTGACAGATTTTGAGAATGAAATTGGTTTTATATATGTTTTTTTGGTATTCTGATCTCAAATTTGCAATTTTCGAAACTGTTGGATAAACAGTTTGGTGGCCATGTGGGATCATTTTCCCGCCAAAACTTCCCGTACTAAAGCAATGGGAAGTTTAAAATGTCTTCTAGAACTACTGGGCCAATTTAAATTATATTTGGCAGGAAGCATCTTTAGGTTGTAGAGATTCAAGTTTGTTCAAACAAAGCCAATCGGCCAATTTGGCCATTGACCATCTTCAATTTGGGCCGATTTTTAGAAATGTCTTTAAAGGTCTTCGGCGAAACTATTTGAGCGATTGATTCAAAACTCATAAAATATCATTTAGAGCACGAGCTGAAGTTTGTTCAAGGGAACTTGATTTGCCAAATGGTTGTGCGGCCATCTCGGTTGGCCTGGTTTTCATGAAAGCAACTTCGTCTCCAGAACCACTGAACGGATTGTGCCAAAATTTTGGAGATAGGATATTGATGACTAAGGGCCATTAAAGTTTGTTCACGAGAGGTTGATACATAAAGAAACATGGCCTCTGTTTTCTTGCTACAAGTCTGCTCAACTCATTAGAGTTCTACTTATTGTTAATGACTATTAGTTGGGATGCCTATGGTTCAGGTGAGCGATATACAGGACCATTCGGCCTCTTGTTTCAGTTAGCCTTCATGTTATTTCGTTTCGGATTTCAGTTTATCTTCCTTTTTTCTTTCTGTTTATTTTTCGACGCAATTGTCCCTAGATACGTATGTTTCCTTTATGCGTCTTACTTTAGATGGGCAGTTGTCATTGGGCCGTTAAGCTTTTTCTCTCATTCCTCCTTTCTCTTCTTATGTCAGCACTTTGACATACTTAGTTTAACCAAAGGGAGTTAATTCATTGTGTTGATTCTATCTATATTTTATTTTAATCTCAGCTTTTACCCCCTCCTTTTTCCTTCCCCTTTTGGGCTTATTTTTCCCGCTAATATTATATTGTTTAATTTCTTTTGGCATGATTCTTGGCACCATTCTCCTCTCCGAGTAACCTTTACTGATATTCTGTCTTCGGTTCCTGTCAGTTCTATGTGAGTCGCCATAGTTATGGCTAGTCATTTCGCCCTGGTTTCATGTCATTGCTCTATCATTTCCACGTGTTCATCGCTTTTCTCTTTCTAATTTTAAGTTTTTGCTTGCTTTTTGTTTTATCTATTTAGTTTTAAAAATCTCGTTCTTCCTTCCATCTTGGTATCAGTTTTTTCTCGGTTTCTACTTCCGGTAGCTGTCAAATGTCATCGTAGCTGTCAGTATTATTCATCATTTCCTCTTTCGTTTCTCCATTCATGGTTTCTTTCTTCGTTTTTGTAGTTTTCTGGTTTTCTATATTCCTAGTTATAGTTGATCTAGATATATCCTATTTTATCCTCTCTTCCTAGTTCAGGGTTTATTGTGTCGAGTCTTGTCTTTATGGCATATTTATTTATTAGCTTTATTCTTCATCAGGCCATTCTGTCATCATCAGTATCTTCTTGTTTTTATCAGTAGATGTTTTCAGTTGCTTTTCTGTTCCTGGGTTCTTACTTGCATTATTTTTAATATTTACCTTTCTCTTTGAAATCTGGTTGTTCTTGTAGCGGATCTCTTAGTTGTTTTTTTAATATTATTTCTTCTTCCTGTTAGTTCTCTCCCCTCATAGGGGTTGGGGGGTGGGGTGGGGGGGGGGTTTGTTGTTGCTGGACTCGTTCGCTATTCATTGTATTCTGCTCTCTTGTTGGGTGAGGCTGGGATGATTTGATATCGCATATTTGGCAGTTGCTATGCATTCTTTTTCATGCAAAGCTGTATCTGCATGCAATTCTTTTTGCACATTTGTAAGTTTGACCAATTTCCTTTTTTAATTTACTTAAGCAAGAAACATTTCTTTATAGGATATGATATCATATACGGCTGCAAAATAATAGACCATAGGCCTGTCAGCCGATCCTTGCATTTTTTTGTTCCTATCATCATCATCATCATCATCATCATCACCTGTTGCGACGTTGGAGGCCCGTACAGGGCCTATTGTTGATCCCAAATTTTTTTTCACAACAACGTTTGTTGCACAGTGTGCGAATAGTGGTTGTAGTTCTTTGGTATTTTTTTGTATTTTTTACTTTTTACCCTTTTTTTTTGCTTTTTCCTTTGTGTGCAATAGGGTGTATAGTTTATTGACATAAATACAATTTACAATGTACATATTTACACCATATAACGGGTAGGCCTAACCTACCTAGCTGACGGTTGGGGCGGAATAATGTACCAAATTTCAGTTAGCATTGTACATGTGGCTTACTACTGCTACTAGACTGGTAGGACATGCCCACCTTATGTATGTGCTTGAGAAGATGCTTACTACAGCTATGCTACTACTAGGACACTGATTTGTTCTGGCTTCTGAGGACTTTATATAAATACACCGACTAGTAATTGTCTAGTCAATGTTTGAAGTGGTTTAGTGTGGGTGCTGACACAACTTCCTCGACAAGAGAGTTCCAGTTATTGATGACTCTTACTGAAGGTGTGGGAATGCAGTGATGTGGTTGATTGGTGCTTTTTGAGCTTATTGCTATGGCCGCGTGTTTTAGTCAACGCTTCCAGAACCAGTCCTTGGAGATCTACATTGTACTTGTGTAGGAATTTATAGGTCTCGATCATATCACCTCTAATTCTGCGGTACACAATGCTAGGAAGTTTTAGATGACAGAGTCTATCTTCGTATGCCATGTCATGCAGTCCTGGTAACAGTTTGGTGGCTCGCCTCTGAACATTTTCTGTCTTGGTTACATCAGCCTTGAATCGTGGGCTCCATATTGTATTGGCATATTCAAGTAGTGGCCTCAACCAGACTTTGAATAGTAACCTAAACATTTCTCCGTCAAGATAGCGGAAGGATCGTCTAATCAGGCCTACTACTTGGTTGGCTTTGTTAACGGTCATTTCAACATGTTTATGAAAGGTTAGCTTATCATCAAAGGTGATCCCTAGATCCTTTTCACATGTTGTCACTTCTAGTTCTATCGGTTGCTTTCCAGATTCGGATATAGTGTAAGCGTGTTCAGGGTGCCCTGTACCTATCCTCATTACTTTGCATTTCTGGGGGTGCAATTTTAGTAACAATCGTTCTGACCAGAGGTGTAACTCATCAATGTCCTTTTGCGGCATATGGCAATCCTATATTTAAGCAATTTCACGGAAGAGTTTGGTATCATCAGCAAATAGTTTAATGTCGCTATGAACAATGTCTGGGATGTCATTGATGTATATCAGGAACAGGATAGGGCCCAGGACACTGCCCTTTTGGACTCCACTAATGACGTCAGCCCACAGCGAGTATGCTCCATTAACACAGACTCTCTGGTGTCAATGTGATAGGAAGGATAGGATCCAAGTTGAGATCTGGCCTGTGATTCCATAGCTTTGAAGCTTGGTAAGGAGTCTTGAGTGTGGCACAGTGTCGAATGCCTTTTGAAAATCAAAGTAGATTGCATCAGTACAAACCTGTTTGTCCAGAAGCTCGGTCCACGTTTCTGTTACTGTTAGCAGCTGTGTTGTGCAGGAATGTCCTGTTCTAAAACCATGTTGCTGGTCCGAAAATAGATTGTTTGTAGTTATGTGGTCAACAATGTTATCTCTAACTAGGGATTCTAGTACTTTACGGCAAATTGCAGTTAAACTGATGGGTTTGTGGGTGCCAGCTGATCGCTTGCTGCCCTTTTTAAAGATGGGGGTTACATTGCTGTGCTGCCATATATCTGGTATGTTCCCTTCCACCTGGCTCTTAGAAAAGATGATGCAGAGTGGTAGAGATAGTGTGTCACTGAGTTCCTTGAGTACTCTTGGGTGGATGCCGTCCAGGGCTGGGGTCAAATACTTTTAAAAGTATTTAAATACAATTACTTTGGAATTCTTCAAATACAAAAAGATACAAATACAAATCCTCGTAATTAGCAAAGTATTTAAATACAAATACAAATACTTAGGGTATGCGTTCACATGAGCTTTGTAATTCTTAATCACTTCAGCCATTTCAATGAAGATGGATGGACTAATCAGGTTTAGAAGACGTAGGGTGTTGCCATTCTTTTTGGGATTAGGATTAGCTTTAGGATTTGGACACGAGAAGAGGATATGGAGTAGAGCAAAATCAACTGATTGGTATGACCGGGTTGTGTGTAGGACATTTGATGATGAGCAATGGGTAGAAAATTTCAGAATGAGGAGGCAGACATTTGATGAGCTGTGTAAGACTTGAGCCTGACATTTCCCCATGTGATAAGGTTGTACGACAAGCCATTGATGTACCAAAACAAGTTGCAATCACTCTTTATTGGCTTGCTACCTCCACTGAGTACAGAACAGTTGGCAATCTTGTCGGTGTTGGAAAATCTTCAGTATTCAAGTGCATCCACCGCGTTTGTGAAGTTTTAGTTAAAAACACCTTGAAGAGTATGTGTCATTTCCAAGTGGCAATGATTTGAGGAATGTGATCAAAGGTTATCATGAATCTTGGGACTTTCCAAACTGTGGTGGGGCCATTGATGGCACCCACATACCAATCATTGGGCCAGTGGAATCTCATGGTGACTATCTGAACCACAAAGGATACTATTCTCTTATCATGCAAGGTGTTTGTGACAATAAATACATATTTCGTGATATAAACATCGGATGGCCAGGGAGAGTACATGATGCTTGTGTTTTTGCATATTCTGATGTGTTCCACAGAGGAGAAAATGCGGTACTCTTTCCAAATTGGATGCGAACAATATGTATTCCGGACAGAGAATCAGCTATGCCAGTCGTATTGCTGGGTGATCCAGCTTATCCACTGAAACCCTGGCTTATGAAGCCGTATTCCAACAGGGCAAACTTAACAAAAGAGCAACAGATTTTCAACTACAGGCTCAGCAGAGCACGTATGACGATTGAAAATTCATTTGGTCGCCTGAAAGGCAGATGGAAATCATTACTGAAATGGCTTGATGTGGACATTGAATTTGCTTGTACCGTGATAGAAACATGTGTCAATCGCCACAACATATGTGAACTGAATCAAGAATGATACAGTGAGGAATGGACAGAAAATGAACCCAACAATGATGTTGATGACCACATCCAGGATGACGAGTTGACTATCAAAAGCAATACGTGATGATCTGGCTGTTGCAATGTCTACTGGGAGTATCTGATTTATTGTGCCCATGGGGAGAAACTTGACAATATGTTATAATACCAATCATGAAATGAGTGTTATTATTTTTTCATTTGTATTGCAGATATTGGGTTATCTTTAAAATTTCTGGGTCTCGATCTGGGGCTATTAGATCTGGATCAGGATCTTGTACTCCGGACTCGTATAAGCGGATATCTACATATCCCCCTCGACCCCGATGACCCACAACCCCCTCGAACCACAACCCTCGACCCACAACACTAGACCAGCAACCCACGAGCGGCTGCTATTGTTATTTGCATCATTTGTGTAATCTTCTTGTTGTTGTTGAAGCTCGATGCAGGTACAAAAATCATCCCGATCCGCCAAGCGGTTCCGGAGATATCTACATTTAAATGAAATATGAAAATTTGTGTCCGCATTTTATCAGGAACCTCCAGATAGATGGGATTTCAACAACAAGATGAAGATTGCACAAATAACGCAAATAACAATAGCAGCCGCTCGTGGGTTGCTGGTCTAGTGTTGTGGGTCGAGGGTCGTGGGTTGTGGGTCGAGGGGGTTGTGGGCCGTGGGGGTCGAGGGGGATATGTAGATATCCCGTATAAACCTTGATAAATTGATATACTGTAAATGCCACTGCTTAAAATTTGAAGAAATTATATTGATATATTCGGAGAAATATAAGCATCTAGTTTCATTTGGATCAGTATAGTCTGGCTGGATCATGGTTAATTCTTGGATTTCTTTAGTTTACTCTAAGGATCTTCCTTCCATGTAAATTTGAAACAAATCAGACCATAAGTTTTCATACAGGCAGGCAGACAGACTGACAGATGGATGGACAGACTACTCAAATGCAATACCGTCGTCCTCACCTCCGGGTGGGCAAGGGTAAATCACAGCAAAATACACTTGGTTTATTTATAACTATGATTTAATACCTAACTTGGAACAAAATATATCAGCTGAAACTTGTGTCTATAATTACCTGTTTGATCAAAAATCCTGATACAAGTCTGCATATGTCCAATCACTCATGAGGAAGTGTTACTCAGATTAGAGGGTGTTATATTATAGAAGTTGTATTCTCCTGACACAGTGAAAGTTGACTCCTGGTCATCTCTTACACCATGAATCTGACTTTGCGCAGCTGGTGGAGAGTATGGCACAGAGTTGTAGTATGACGTACTTAGCGCAGATTGAGCAACAGGTCTTGGTCCAATAACGCCCATAATCATTTTCATCATGTCAAACTGATGTTGGCGCTCTTCACGCTTTTGCTGTTCATCGGACTCTAACTTTGCTTTTTCTAGCTCAAGTTTCTTTTTTTCTACTTCCAGTTTCTGTCGCTCCAGATCTATGAATTTATCTTCAGCCATCTCGTTTGACCTATTGAAACCCTCCATGATTGAGCCTAACGCAACTTCCAGTCTGATTTTCTTGGGCTTCTTCCCCTTTCCAGCTTTCTCTTCTTTCTTTTTCTCAGAGATTGTCTTGTCATTTGCACTTTCTCCAGCCTGTCCTTTAGTGTGTATGTCTTGTTCCTTCTGCGTCTGTTCTTGTGATTCATTTGCTTCCGGGTTTTGTTCTTCAGCCTGTTCATTTTGGGAATCTTCATCTATGCCACATTCTTGTCTGTCAGCTAATGCCTGTTCACTATCAGCGTCACTATCACTTACATCTGATGCTCCATCTTCACTGTCCGGGGTGCATTGACACCTTTTTCGACTTTCTATTAATTTAACAGGCGATGAAGCGGGCCTGGCTCCTAGGATCGCATCTATCTCCTAAAAAAATATGCATGTTCTACCTTTGCCACTTTTCTTCAGGTTTCCTTTACTCTCTCGGTAGGTTCTTTTTAGGGTGTGAATTCTTATCTTACATTGCTCTGGTGTTTTCTCAAACCCGCTCTCAGACATTTCAACAAAAATAGATTTGGATATAACAGCATTGTTAATTTGGGGACTGTCCAACTGTTCCTCAATGCTTCTCTCTGCCCAGATGCCTAGCCACACTCTAGTCTCCTCATCTGACCAGGAATTTCCTCTTCTTTTGTGTTACCGATTTTTTTTTAGCCATCTTAACTGTTCTATGAGTCAGACTGAATGCACTCAATGATCTAAAGTGTTCAATGTCAGTTATTGTGTCACTCAAGTTCTATAAATAGAGCTTATTCAATAATAGGAAAAATGCTTACGTACGCAAATTTTGCTGTGCGTTCACGTGACAGAAAATACTCATGTGCAAATATTGCATATATGCAAATGAACATTTGCACTTGGTCCCTACTAGGTGTAAAAGTAAAACATTTGCATATGGAGTAAATTTTACTTACGTGAGTAAATGCGTTCACATGCGCCTATTTGCGTATGTGAGCAAATTTGCGTATATGCAAATAAATACTCACGTAAGTAAATTGGCGCATGTGAACTGGGTTTCTAGTGGAGACCACATGCATTGCATATATGTAATTTTGCACTATGATTATTTTTCGCCATGTGAATGCATTGCAAATTTGCATACCAGGCAGTATTTCAGCGAATAATTTGTACGGCTTACGTCAGATCTATTTATAGAGTTGTTGTCGTCTCAGAAGCAGCTAAAAGTAACTGTGATGCAACATTTTCATAGGAAAGGTTAGAAGTAGGCTCATTTCTCAAACGAACAGATCAGAGTTAAGAGTGAAAAGTAAATTATAAGTGATAAGTGCAAAATGCCACCTAAATCAAAGCAGGAGAATCGACGAGGTGCTTCGTGGAGAGAAGAGAATCTTTGTTTATTAAGTTTGTGGCAGGAACTCAGTGTAGAAGAACAATTAGATGATCCAAGATTGAATAATGCCGGAATTTACAGAAGACTCGCTCTTGAGATGAACGAAAAGGGACATGATAAAACCTCTGATCAGTGCAAAGCCAAGATGCATACATTGAAGTGTGGTTATAGACTGTAAAGGAAACCTGAATAAAAGTGGGAAAGGACGAAAGACTTGTAAATACTTTGATATATTGGATGCAATATTGGGCACAAGACCAGCATCGTCGCCCGTGAAAATAATTGTGCCACTCGGCAAGAAAAAGAGAGTAGCTGATTCAGAAAGTGAACAAAGTGACGCTGAGGACTTAAATGATGATGTAGGCAATTTAAGTGAACCAAGTGACAATGACGATGACGGTAGGCCTGATACCATGCAAAATAATGAAGAAATAGAAAGACTGAAACAAACATCAGAAACAGATGAAAGTGCCAAACCATCGACATCTAAAAATGGCGATGAGGTAATTGTCGAAAATGCCAAGGAGAATCACTCTAAAGATGAAACCAGAAAGACTGAAAAACGGCAAAGAAGGACACGGCTTGAAATTGCTTTAGGATCTGTTATGGAGGGATTTAGCCATTCAAATGAGAAGGTGGTTGAGAAATTCATGAGTCATGAAAAGCAAAAGTTAGAAGTAGAGGTGAAACGGTTGGATTTTGAAAAGAAGAAACTTGAAGTGGAAGAACGACAGAGACGAGAGGAGAGACAACATCAATACAGTATGATGCAAATGATACTGGGCATGGTGGGCCCCAATCCAATGCAAAGTTCCGGTACAATGCAGCAAGTTCCGGTACCAAACCAGATATTCACTCATCCACAAGGTGCCTCATATTCACAAAACCAATGGTCAAATCCTGATGATTCAAGTTTGGACCATTCAAATGATAGCTCCTATTTTAACCTTTGATTCTTTTGTGCGAGAGCAAATGATCACAAGTTCCTTTTTACTTTTGTGTTTATGAACAGTTTCAGAACAGTAATTGGTTGCAAGAAATAATGTTCAGCAATTATCGTTACAATGACATTTGTTAGATGACTTTCCTTTCGTGTTTATGAAGAGCTTATATTGACCTTTGTTCGATGACTTTCTTTTCGTGTTTATGAACAGCTTTCATTGACAATTGTTCGATGACTCTTCGTGTTTATGAACAGCTTATGAAACCATATCAGCTGTAACGGTAATCAGCAATTATCGTTGCATTGACATTTTTCAAGAACCTAAACATTAATACTCGTTAATTGTTCCAAATCATTATAAGTGGTGTTGCTGCAGTGCTTTATTAAAATGCTTGATTAAAAATGCTCAATTTATGACTTTTGCAAATTTGATTCCAACTTTATTGAAGCAGCTCAAAAGGGGCATATTTTAACTAAGCCCGCTATCTCATTGCCCTATACCCATCGACACTAGTGGAGAGGGTCTTGCATATTGGTTGTGTGTTAATCTCCATCTGTCCATGACTATATCTCACAAAACTATAGCGTGATTTGTCCGAAATTCTAACCCTTCAACCCCGAGCATACTCAGAGCTTCCAGAATCTCAATTTTAACAGTCATACAACCATGACAAATACGATGTTGACTATTTTGAAATGTACTTGACTGGAATATGTTACCGCTATAGCCGTCAAAATATTCAAGTCTATTTATCAAATTGTAAATAAATTTTCGTATTTAGTCTTTCTGGTTCAAAGAGTTAACATAGGAATGGTATGGGAAACTGGGATTTCCCATGTTCAGAATATTTTGAAACTTATTTGACTTGAAGCTGTTATTCCTTCTCTATCGCCACATGCAGATCAGTTGGTAAAATATGGGCATACTGTATAACATCACGCACAATGCAATTGTTCGTATAAAGAGCATGTTTTAATTATTAACATCATTCAAACGTTGCTGTATTAAATGGCCAAACAATAGTAGGAAATGTCAAATCTTATGGGACGCTGCACGCGCTCTCCTTCACCCAACAAAAGTGTAGCACAATATTTCTGAAAAATAGTTTGCATAGGCAGAAGAAACACTGACCAACTTGGTCCTTTTCTCAATGAAAACTCATTATCTCCATGCCAAGGCAACCATATAGAAAAGCTTTTGAATATCATCAAAATATTTTGCTGAGAAACTATTGCTACCAAGAGCAGCAGTGGATTCTAATCAGATTATATATATATATATATATATATATATATATATATATATATATATATATATATATATATATATATATATATATATATATATATATATTATTGAGTCACTGAGGTTTCATTGAGAAATGTGTTGAAGCTAGTCAAACATATTACAGAATATTATATGCAAATGCAGAGGCAATGTTGTCATGGATTCTGTTGGCAGATATGATACCAGGAACATCATGCTCTCCATCTTCTCCAATGTCTTCACCTTTGATTTCCGCCTCTTCCTCATTCCAAAGCTCTTCGTAGCCTTCATGGCATATTTCACAGAGATTATGAAGGACAACAGAAGCTGCAATGACAGTACATGCGAAATCAACATTTACGTCGAGTCGTTTTTGTAGTCTCAGTCTCCCAAATGAGTTTTCTATTGTCATTCTTGCCCTGCTCAATCGGTAGTTGAAGGTACTTTGAACTGCTGATAACTGACCCCTGTTTGAATATGGTTTAAACAACCATGATTTGAGTGGATATGCTGGATCGCCCAGCAGAACAATAGGTATTGAAATGTCCTTATCTGGAAGTGCAAAATCCTTTAACCAGCTTGGAGAGAGCAATTTGTTTTCAACATTATAATAAATTTCCGAATTTGCTAATATGCATGCATCATGCACCCTGCCCGGCCAACCGATGTTAATGTCATGAAGAATATATTTATAGTCACAAACTCCTTGAAGTATTAGGGAATAGAAACCTTTTCTATTTATATAGTCTCCATGTGAATTCTGTGGCGCTATTATTAGAATATGACAGCCATCAATTGCGCCTCCACAGTTAGGGAAGCCCCATAGTTCCTCATATCCCCTTATAACATCCTTAAGTTCCTCCTTCTTTGGAAGGCGTACATAGTGATCAAGTAGGTTTTCTACAATGGCATTGCATACATTATGGACACATTTACAAACTTACAAATTTACAAAAATTACTCCAACCAAATAGATTGGCAACTGTTCTATATTCTTCAGAACAGGCAAGCCAATATACCGAGATTGCGACTTGTTTTGTAGTATTAACAACTTCGCGTGCCGGATTGTCGTCTGGCATTAAACTAGATTCCAATTCTGAACACAGAAAGTCAAATGTTTCCTTTCCCATTCTAAAATTTTCACGCCATTGGCGGTCATCAAAAGTCTCCAAAACAACTCTATTCCACCAATCAGAAGATCTCCATTTTCCATATTCGTTTTTCAAGTGATAATCCAATTGCCAGCCCTACACATACTTTATATGGCAATATTCTTCTTCTTTGTAATCTTAAATAACTCAGCCTTTCCATCTTGGATACCACTTTTTAACAGAAGTAAACTCAGTATTAGCCCAAATTCTTATACCTCATGTAAATGCTTGGCAAATTTACTTTTACATACGTAGTAAAATTTACATTTGGGCAAAATTGCATACATGTGTAAATTTTCGTCATGTGAAAGGGGCCCAAAGATACCAAACTAAGGGTGCAAAATGAACATATATCATTTTATGAATGGAAATATTATGTAAGGAAAATATCTATGATATCAGTATCTTATTTTTGACATATTTGTGGATGAAATTAATTGTATGCCATATCTAGGGTCAAGTTCGATGAGTTAACCATAGTTAAATATTGTTGACTAGATCCCAGCCAATGTTGAAATAGTAAACTAGCTAGTAAAGTTAGCATCCTGAATGGTTAATGCAAAATTATATCAAATTCAAAATGGAAGATACCTTCGCTTTCCACATTCAAATAAATATAAACATGGTAAATATTTCAATATCTAATCTAAGTTTGATGAAATTATACTTTCCTGATGTATGGCAATGTTCTCAAGGCCCTTCCCACTGTATCTCAAATGGACACCATTAGACGCTTTATTTTTAACATACTCATTGTCATAGCAACATAGCCCACAAAATAAGACATAAATCTTGCTTTGCTGGTGAGGCGTTCATGATTGTGGGTTTTTGTATTTATAACTGAAAATTATAGTTGCAATTCCTAGGGGAGAATATAGAGAATACATATTGAAAACATTATTTTGAAAACAATTTGACTGAGAGTTGTTGCTGCCTATGACTATAGCATGCCCAGTCGAATTATTTTTTAAATATGTATTCATTCTATGATTATATATTACCTTTGAAACCAGGTTTATTAGCCCTTTCACCAACAAATCCCTGAAAAAGTACATTCTTTACACTATAAAACTTATTCTGTTGAATATTTTGAAATTCATTTAACTGGAAGAATTATTTCAAAATATTCAGCACTTTCTATATGCTTGCCTTCAAAATGAGAAATGGAGAATTCATCGGTGTAAGGGTTAAAGTTCATACAGAAATGGAATAACATTAAACAAGGTTTATTTATTAATTTTGTTTATTTATTTAGTTCCTTGCTGATTATTCTTAAGACTATCTCATTTAAAAACTTGCATTCAAATTGTTGCCATAGATATTCTGATCTTTATTAGTCCCCTACCGGTAAAACCGGGGTGACTATAGGTTTGCAGTCTGTCCGTCTGTCCATCTGTCGCAGTTGGTTTTCCACACTTTTTTTCGCACTCCTTCAAGATATTTAAGCGAAAATCGGTGCATCGCTTTAGTATAAGGACTTACTGAGCAAGTTCGAGTTTCAGACATTTTCGTCAATTTTTCATAGAGTTATGCACCCTTTCGACTTATGAAATACAAAATATATTAGTTTTCCCGCAGTCTTTCAAGATATTATACTGAAAATAGCTACATTGCTTTGGTATGAGAAGTTACAGACCAAGTTTGAGTTTCAGGTGTATGCGCCAATTTTTGATGAAGTTATGCCCCCTTTTGACCTATGAAATACAAAAAATATTAGTTTTCCGCCGTTTTTCTCGCAGTCTTTCAAGATATTCAACTGAGAATTGCTACATTGCTTTAGTATGATAAGTTACAGACTAAGTTCGAGTTTCAGTAGTATGCGTCAATTTTTTATGGGGTTATGACCCCTTTTGACGTAAGAAATACAAAAAACATTAGCTTTCCGCACTCCTTCAAGATATTTAAACAAAAATCGGTGCATCACTTTGGTATAAGAAGTTACGGAAACAGTTCAAGTTTCAGACATTTTCGTAAATTTTTCATGGATTTATGCCCCCTTTCGACCTTTTTTCGCAGTCTCAAGATATTATACTGAGAATTGCTACATAGCTGTGTTATGAGAAGTTACAGACCAAGTTTGAGTTTCAGATGTATGCGTAAATATTTGATGGAGTTATATGCCCCCTTTTGACTTAGGAAATATGTAAAATATCAGCCTTCCGCACTTCTTTTCGCACTCCTTCAAGATATTTAAGGAAAAATCAGTACATCACTTTAGTATAAGGGGTTACAGAGCAAGTTCGAGTTTCAGACATTTTCGTCAATTTTTCATGAAGTTATGCCCCCTTTCGATATATAACTGAGACTTGGTTTATTGCTATGTTATGAGAAGTTACAGATCATGTTTGACCTTCAGCTGCTTTTGACAATTTTTAATAAAATGTTTGACTGTCAATCTCTAAAGATTTATATCACCATGTAGGGGACATGTATTGCAAAGCAATACTTACAGAATGCTTGTTTAATTTTAAAACTGATGTTGCATTGTCCTGCTGCTGTCTAAGAAAAGCAATACTATTTCCAAAATGTACACCAGTATTTCTTCTACAATAAATCTTTTAACATCATTAGAAAAAGGGATAATTAACCGTCATCTAAATGAAAGCTATGCATATAAAATTCATGATGAAAATGGTTAACACTGGTGTATATAGCCATGCAAGCTAGTACAATGGAGGTGTTGTTAATACCTGACCATCTCTCCTACATAGGTTGCTTTGAAAGGAGATAATTGCCCAATCTGTTACAGATAAGAGGTGTGATATTTAGACCAGCTAAACAACTTTCTTACTCAAATTCAGTTATCTATCACAGTTTTATGCTGTTCACCCTTCAATATGTTTAATGGTCAACCAGCCAAAACTGGTCTCTGCATTGATCTTGGGTATTGCCCATTTACAAGCCAAGAGAATACTATTTTTGAAACTTTACCACTGGAATGACTGGCTTTATAAGCAAGCTACATGTCGTCATTCCACTGGACTGGGATATATTTATTACCCTTGATTTAAACAAAGTTTATTTTAGTCTATGTGGGAGCACAATAAGACATGTCTTATTAGCGTGTCTCCCACTTACGTACAAATATATTACATCAAATAAATCAAGAGGCGAATAATTATATTGCCAACTGTCACAACAGTAATAACAACAATAACATTAATAATAATAATAAGAACAAGAAGAAGGAGGAGGGGTGGGGGAGGAGAAGGAGGATGAGGAAGAGGAGGAGGAGAGATGTTGTAGGTAGCCTAATGATGACAGAATAAAATCTTCTTTGAAAAAGGTTTATAAATTTTTGGTATGAATAGAATAGCAGGATTTATTTATTTTATTTATTTATTTATTTAGATGTGCTAAAACTATCTGACTCAAAGTAGTTTTTTGGAAACACTTGTATTCAAATTACACCCAAAAATATTCAGAGCCTTTATTTTATTTGTTAGTTTCTGAAATTTTGGATTCTTAAGTTTCATTCCTTTTCACATGACAACTGGTCTTCATACTGAAAAGCAATACTTGTAGGCTGCTGCTGTCTAAGAAAACAACACTATTTCCAACATATACATGATCCTTTCTTCTACAAATATTAATCATTTGGCATAAGTGCGCAAGAAAGGGTAATTAAACCCACTGCCACCCACCCAATCTAAGTGAATGATTTGAATATAAAATTTATGGTGAAAAAGGACTCTGGCATGAGTCCTGCAAGCTAGTATAATGGAGGTGTTCTTGTAACTTGGCCAGCTCTACCTAGCTTGTTTTGAAAGGTGATAATTGCCCATTCTACTACAGATAAGAATTTGAGAATTAAACCACCTATACAAGACTCAGGCAGTATGATTCAGTTTGAGGGCCGTACAGCACTATACATTGGTAAGAAATTGAGATGTAACAGCCAGCAAAGCCTGACTGGAAGCAAAGCTCATTTCATTCTATGTATGCATTGATGTGTGTTACATAAAACAGAGAAAATCTTGTGCATATTTTGAAAACCATGTGACCAAAAATTGTTGCTGCCTAAGGCCACACCACATTCAACTAAATTATTAAAAAAATATGCTAAAGATTTCATTTCCATCTTCTTTAAACCCAGGCTGCTTAAAACTAAGGATAACATGTATGAAGTGTATGAAAAATAATCTCAAGGCACTTTGCAAAGTACTATTTATAAAAGGATTAGCTCTATTCTTATTGGGTCATATTTTTAACACTGAAGTCCTAGTAATTATATTTCAAGACAACCATACTGTTGATTATTTTTACAAAGATTTCACTGGAAGTTGTTACTTCTTAAACCAACAACTGTAACAGTGAAATTAATTTTTAAATGTTTAACAGAGTATGACATGCAGAGTTACATAAGATATGAGAAATCTGTTTTAAATTTTAATTTGCACTTTGCATATACAATTGAATGTAAGAATTTATCAGAGATAGACACAGATGTATTTTGAAAAGTATTTGAAAATACTCAAATACATTGGCAATGTATTTAAATACAAATACAAATACTTTTGCCTTAATTACTTTTCAAATACAAATACTTTCAAATACCTGAAAAATGTATTTAAATTACTTCAAATACAAATACTTTTGTATTTGACCCCAGCCCTGATGCCGTCTGGGCCTGCAGAGTTGCTAGTACTGAGTTTACGTAATTTATCTCAAACTTTATCCACTGTTATGTTTAGCTCACGCAGGGGTGACTCAACTGGATGCTGGGTGCACTGGATATTGGTGTCATCTTCTTTGGTGAAGACACTGACAAAGAAATCATTGAGCACCACAGCCTTCTCATTGTCAGATGTTGCTGTTCCTCCATCATAGTCAAGGTCAGAGATACCGGTTCTTGTCTTCAGTTTACTCTTAATGTATTTGTGGAAGGCTTTAGGGTTGAGTTTGGCATCTTTCGCTATTATTTTTTCGAATTCTTTCATTGCCTGGTGTGTGGAACGACTTGTGTGGCTTGGTTTCGAAGCCTGCAGTAGTGGGCATAATCCTTTCTATCGCGACTCGTGTGGAATGTTCTCCATGCATGATTTTTGTTTTTGACCTTGGATAAAGCCTTGGCATTCATCCAGGCGAGTTTGCCTTTCTGTTTGGACAGTGGATGCGCATGGGGATGAACATTTCTTGGCCAGAGATAATCTTGTTTGTTAAGAGGTCCCAGCTTTGGTCAGTGTCTTTCCCGTGGAGCTCGGCCTGCCAGTCCAGCTGTGATATATATAAGTCGAATGCTGCATAGTCTCCGCTATCCCATTTTAGTATATTTCTGGGTTTAGGATCATCAGGATACCTGCAGCAGATCGTGAAGCTAATGGTGATGTGATGGGATGCCCCAAATGGCGGGTGAGTTGTTACGGCTTCTATCATATTCTCGTTAGACAACAGGAGGTTAAAGGTATTAGGGGTATTGTCACCGCGAAAGTGTGTCGGGAATGGGACATGCTATAGGAAATAGGAGTTGTGTATCAGTTCAAGGAATTTCGTTGCGTCATGGTTTCCACTGTTCAGAGAAGTACCATCTTTCCCGTTGATGGCCGGGTGGTTGAAGTCCCCCATAATGATGATGCGCGAGTCTGGGGATGCTGATGCTTCTATGATAAGACTCTCTAAGAGTTTAATGTTGGTTGGATTGCTATTGGGAGACCGATAGATGTAACCGATTAGTAGGTTATCATTATTGCCTAGTTTAATACTGCACCAGGTAGAATCTTGGTAGTCTTTGGCTGAAGGGAAGGATCATTCTGATGCTTTTAGGCAGTTCTTTGTGTAGATGGCAGTACCACGGCCTTGGGAGTCAATGGTAAGCCAGCTGTCGTACCCTGGGAGCTCACATTCTGTGCTGGTCAGATGGATTTTTATGCTTCGGTTCTGTGAGGCTTATGATATCCGGGGAATGTTCCTCAATGTAAATAAGCAGTTCCTCTCACTTGTTGAGGAAGGTGTCGAGGTTTAGAGTATATACATTTCAGACCATAGATTTCAGATATATCACTATTATGTACAGTATTTGCAGATTTGTTCTCTAAGGTTACTGGTCTCTCATGTCCTTTACTCTTCCCTTTATCTTGGTCAGGCGGTTTGACCTGATGGCTCACAGATAGTCTGACACCCCCTTTTCTACTAATGCTTGGTTTCTTTTGTCTCTCTGTTGACGGAGATTCTGTTGCTCCTGTCTCTGCAGTGGGATCAGGTCTGCTGCTACAAATATCTGGGGTTTTTTGCATCCTTTCCCTCCTGCCAGAGCAGTTTTTTTAATATTGAGAGGTGCTCTTTTTTACTTGGCAACTGAACTCTGATTGGCCTTGCATTGATGCCCTCGGGTTTGTATGGGCCAATCCTGTGGATGTCCACAATTTCTGTTACAGGGGTATGTAGAGTACCAGCACAGATTTTATTGATGGTTTCTGTGTCGACACTTCTCCTGGCAGCTGCTGTAGTCTCCTGATTTTCACGTATGTTAAAAAACATCACATTATCTTCCCTGCTGGTGATGGAAAGCTTTCTGAGGTTGTGTTGGTGCTTTTCGTTTCGAGCTCTCCAACTCGTGTTGTGACACTTTCCACTTCAGCTTGTAGCGAAGAGTGCTTCACATTAACACACTCCGATTTTCTTCCAATCTGTCCTGTCTTTCATTCATAACAAGAATGTTGGATTAGCCGTTTGGCTCCACGTTTGCAAAATTTGCAGAACCAGTTAATTTGGTCGGTCTCTTCACTGATTAGTATGCCGTATAGGGAGTCGGATATGTTTTGGCACTCCTTGTGGAACCAATATTTACAAATATCGCATTCCACCCCTCTATCTTGGTCCTTGACTTGGTGGTCGCAATCAGGACATACGTGGTGCCGGTTGGGATGATTTTGTGATGCACTTGCGGTGTTGTTAGGGGAAACCGGTTTATGGCTGCCATCAGCAACTTGTTTGTTGGGAGGTCTCGGTGTTGATCCTTTTCTAGGCATGCTTAATCTTAGGTTATTTCCCTTGTTATTTAGGAGTAATGCAGCAACAATATCAGATAAGACAGTAATGCATATATGTTAAATGTGTTATCGTACTTACATGCGTTTCTGGAGTACGTAGTGTGTTATCTTTTGGTGCTATGGTCATCCCAACTTGCTACAGGCTACTTGATGCTGGAAACTGTGACACTTGGTTTGTACGGGTAAGAATTCTCACCTGTTCAGATGGCTGTGTAAGCTGTAACACTTGTTGGACTGGTAAGGTGCTCTCACCTAGTCGGTAGCGTGCAAACCAATAATAGAAGAACAGTTATCGACGTGTTTGTAAGATTACTGAAAGATACACAGAGCAGACAAATAGTAGGTGGCAGTTTTTCCTATATAAATGGTAGGGTAGCCCACCGAACTATATATACTGAGCCAAAAAGGTTTAGCAACAGTGAAGTTTGGTTTGTTGTATTAAAACTATGCGTCATTTATAAAAAATTTGCAGGCATGTTTCGTCAATGTAATGTCTCGCTGATCATGAAGAAATGCAAATCACTTCTTGTATTTCTCAGCCGCACACTTACTGCATGTGAAAATGCATTTTTCATGCACTGGGCCACATTGGCGGGTAGCGACGGCAAAAATTCACCATATTGCAAAAGTAGATAACGAACGTTAACAGAAAACGCTTAAAAGTTTACCCTACCGAACATGGGCCACCGCCCAGGGCTACCCGAAAATCGGCGCCATGAGGCAATGGGAAGACTCACTGCTGGGCAGAGCGTTCACACTGTTGCTCGACATTTTAATGTTCACACCTCAACCATTTCCCGTCTCCGCCAACGTGAGCAGGAAACTGGACATGTTAATGACCGACCACGATCTGGCAGACTGAGAGCAACAACACCATGAGAAGACCGCTACTTAGTGACGTCATCACAATGTCACAGGTTTGAGCCTGCGCCGTGGCTGTCCCGTAATTTGCACACTGCTACCGGCACTACAGTGCATGCACAAACTGTGCGAAACAGACTCCATGATGCTGGACTGCATGCCCATCGTCCACTTGTTGTTGTTCCGCTTACAGAGCGTCACATCGAGAATCATTTTGCATCAGCGATGGCGTGCTCAACAATGGAGCCACGTTTTGTTCAGTGATGAGTCGAGGTTTTGTGTGGATGTGGCGGATGGTAGGCAACGGGTTTGGCGACGTTTAGGAGAATGGCATGATGCAGCCAACATCATTCAGCACGACAGATTCGGTGGCGGCAGTGTCATGGTGTGGGCTGGAATCCATGGAAATGGCAAAACAGATCTTATTGTGATTCACGGAAATTTAACGGCTCAATGTTACTATAAACAGGTGGTCGCCCCTGTTGTCATCCCTTTTATGCAGCATCATGCAGACTATGTTCCAGCAAGACAACGCCCGTCCTCATTCAGCTAGGGTCACCAGTGATTTCCTTGAGGCTAACAACGCTCTGGTGTTAGACTGGCCAGCGCGATCACCGGACCTGTCTCCTATCGAACACGTGTGGGACATTCTTGGCCGTATGGTGTGTTAGAACCATCCACATCTTCACAACGTGCGGGAGCTGGAAGCTGCACTGCTCCAGGAATGGGATGCGATTCCTCTTCGTGACATCAGGGGCTTAATTCAAAGCATGAGAAAGCGATGTATGACGGTGGTTAATTGGCACGGAGGTCACAACCAGTATTGACAGCCCAGTCATTATTTAAATTGGACCCTTCTGTTGAATGATGCTGTGTTAAAGGCGCGATGCTAGCATTACAGTAACAAGAGACTGTTGTTCAAATTGGAAAATGACCTATCAATTAAATAATATATTTGAATCAATTTATTGTTTTTGTTAAATAACATTTGTACAGTAATATTCTTAGTGTTGCTATACCTTTTTGGTTCAGTATATATAGGTTGATACTTAGTTGGCATGCACATATGATACATAACACGGTTCACATCTGATTGAATGTCTGATAAATGAGGCAACAGTGGTTTATAATTGGTATGGTAGTCATTATACTACAGTAGTCTTGAGTTCATAAGATTGGTAGGATTTGGCTAAAGTTCTCCCCACCAGATCTGTGTATTAACGTCACAGCTTGTGGCTAATAACAGTCCATCAACACCCGATCAGTCAGCTGCCGTACCCAGACCTTTGCGAGCAATGGGGTGGGTGGATGCCATCTTTGTAGAGGCTGAACTTAACAGAGTAGCGTGTTTTCTTGGGTCGATGGCTTCTACCTCTTGTGACCTGAGAATTGAATGATGATGTGAGACCGTTTACCTCTTCGGTAAGTTTTACTATTTCACTGTTGGCCGGGTCTATATATTTCTTTAGTATCTTGTCTTGGTGTGCGAAGGATTCCGGAGGTGTGGCCGTTGTATCCACTCTGCTATGGAGTAATATGGGATTTGTAGGAAACTTACATGGACTATGTCATGTTTGACTGACTACAACTGCATTTATGCGATGGAGGTTGTTGAGTAAGTTGTCAAGAACTTTGTTGATGTCCCTACGGACTCTAATTAGCGGACCGATTTTGGTTGTCAGGTGACATGTACCGAACCATACGTATATTCTAATCTATCCAAATTGTTTGGTCCAGTTCGCAATGTTTTTGATTATGAAGTCTGCTCGGTCATCACAGTTAGCACCCGGTTTAATTATCCAGATTAGATCAGCATCGGGGTGAACGTCATGACAGTCATTTTAAATAGTTAATCTGTGATATAAATCGCAGATTATTGTTTTCTTACCGAATCTTTCTTCTTTCTTTTTCTCGGTAACAATTTTCTGGAATTATCTCCTACAGTTTTCATCCAATCAACTTCAAACTTGGTTAACTTCTGGTACCCAGCATCATCTTTATTGCTATTGTTTTGATTTTTGATCTGCCCAATGGTTTTCGAGCTATCAACCTTTGAGTGGGCAAAAAAGTCCCGTAGGAAATGTATGGGGATTTTCAAAATTGATCTATGAAGTGCTACTACAGCCAGAGTTTTGAACAGACCCCTACCATAGTTGCTGAGGATGTTACCACTGGCCATTTGTTTCTGAAAAATCAAAATGGCCACCAGACCTTTGACCCCCAAAATGCATGGAAAAAAGTCCCATATGGGGATTTCAAATGAATGTTTGGAGTGCTACTATCCCTAGAGTTTTGATCGTATCACTCCCATACTTGGGTAGGATGTTGCCACTGATTATTTTTAAAAAATGGCCGCCATGAAAGGATTTTGTGTAAAAAAAATTTTTTTTAAATGGCGACCAGGCGCACCTTTTGGGGTCAAAATGACACCCCCCCCCCCCCCCAATTTTTTTTGGCATAAATGAACTCGCGGTGAAAAAATTATTTTTCCAAATTTCTTTCCCCGAAATGGCCGGCAAAATAAGTTTTGCTCCGATCGATCGACTTGAAATTTGGTGAACTTCTAGCTGTCATATTGACTTGATTTGATATCAAATTTAAAGTTGATCCGACCAAAGGATCTTTATTTGCCTCTGAGGGGTGTCCCTCTGGTCAAGTTTTCTACCCACCCCTCAGTTGATTATTTTTACAGATGCTTCCCAGGAGGGATGTGGAGCGGTCTGGGATTCCCTGTTGGTCTCAAGGCCTTTGGTCTCTGGAGGAGTCGACAGCTCTCATCAACATCTTGGAGTTGTGGGCCATCAGGAAGGCTCTCCTGGCTTGGTCGAATCGATTAATAGGATTCAAAATCTTGATCCGATCGGACAATTCGATGGTAGTCTCCTACTTCATCAGACTGGGGGAACAAGATCCTCTCCTTTGTACGGAGGTTTGGAACCTCCTCTTGTGGTTACGCAATAATCAGATTTTCTAGTATCCTCCCATGTCCCAGGCAGTCTGAATTTTCTTGCGGACCAGATGTCACGTCTCGGCATATTCGCCCACACAGAGTGGCGGTTAAAGAGGTCGGGTGTCAAAGCGATTTTCAGTCTTATGGATCGTCCTCTTGTAGATCTGTTTGCGACCTCTTAGAATGCCCAGATCTCCTCTTTCAGGTCCCCTTTTCCGGTCAGTCAGACCCTGGCGGTGGACGCCCTGTCTCAGTCCTGGACAGGAATGTTCGCCTATGCATTCCCTTTAGTGTTGAAGAAGGTCAAAGACCAAATCTGCGAGGTTCTCCTAATAGCTCCATTTTGACCAAAGAGGATCTGGTTTGTAGACCGTCTAGATCTCCTGGTAGACTTCCCTCGTCTTCTTCCAGTCTCCCCGAATCTTCTCTCTCAAGTAAGAGGCTCTTGTCTTCATCCAAACCCAGAAATCTTCAGTCTGTGTGTTTGGAGAATATCGAAAGTAACGTCTCTGAGTTTAAGTTTCTTCAAGATCTCAGGAAATTTATCGATTCTGCCAGAAGAGAGTCGACCCGCAGAGTTTACAAGGGTCGACTTAAAATCTTTGGAGACTAGTGTTCAGATCATGGTCTTGTGACCGATTTTGTTTCTATTCCCCAGGTTTTAGATTTTTAGCCTATCTCTGATTCCTTACAGTTATCAGCTAATACTGTTAGGGGGTATAGACTTTCTTTGGCATCTTCTCTTCCTTGTCTTCTGAATGCTGATGTCAAGGACACTAAGATTCTTAAGTTTTATCAGAGGTTTAGGCAATGTTTGTCCTCCGATAACCAAGCCTTTGCCTTCCTGGAATTTGGCATTGGTCCTTCAGGTGTTGGCAGGCCACCATTTTGAACCTCTTGCCTCCATTGGTATTAAACTCTAACTCTTAAGGCTGTTTTGTATTGTTGCTGCTGCTTCTGCGAGAAGTTATTGAGAAATTTGTACTCTTTCGGCTGAAAGGGACAGATTTATAGTTTTAGGAGACGGTTTAATTTTATATCCCAGAAGGGATTTTTTATCTAAGACCCTGTCTAACTGCTTTCCTGCTAATCAGATCATTTTAAAATCATTATCGACAAATTCCGGTGTCATGTTAGGGCATTAAAAGTTTACAAACGGCGAACCGATTTTAAAAGATCTGATCCGTCCCATTTATGGGTTTCGTATGCAGAAGAGTTAGCCGATCTCCAAGTCTACAATTGCCGGATGGATTTGTGAGACCATCAAACTTTGTTACGAGATAGCTTCTCCGGAACAAATTAATCTTTCTCATATTAAAGCTCACGATGTTAGAGGAATGGCTACCTCTTTTGCTCTTTTTGCCGATGCTTCTCTAGACGAAGTCATGCAGGTCACAGGATGGAAATCTGAATCTAATTTACCACTTTATCTAAAAGATCAGAGTGCAGCAGCCTACTTCTTTCGTAATATTGCCATTTTAACCAAAAAAGCCGAAGACCATTTACCAAGCACATCCCGCCATTTTCGTTAAGACTGCGCCTGTGAGAAATGGTGAGAGTTTATTTGGTTTTTATTTATTTTCCTTATTTGATAATTACAGTGTGATTGATTAAAATGCACTATTATGTTATTTTTATTAACATTTGGATAAGATTGGTTTGATTTTTATCCTTGTTTGTAGATTCTCAAATCTCCTCCCACCTAATGTTTTAAGTGGGGCACTGACCAAATCTATGGGTTTAGCAAGTAGTGATTGAACGGTAATGGATGTTTTTGTGGTGTAATAACAACCCCCCACAGACCCCCCTTGCGGGTTGGTCTGTTGTTTTATTAGCCACTATAAAAACATACTTACCGTTCAATCACTACAACCTGGCCTCAGCCACCCCGCGTGGAAATGATTTGAGAATCTGCCTATAATATTTGGCACTTAAATTCAGAAAGGTGAGTCTGTTTCCTATTTGGGCTCCAGTGCGCATGCGCAAGCGCGCCTAGTGACGCGAAGTGAGTACAGACTGGTGCCAGTCTATATCAGGTTATAAACTGGAGACGGACTTAACCAGTAGCCTGGTTGCGGGTCCATATTAATAGGAATAGGCATGGGGAGGAGAGTATGCAAGCATAAAGATCTTATTCTGGTAGCTAAATGCAGATAATTGATTTAGCAAGTAGTGATTGAACGGTAAGTATGTTTTTATAGTGGTTAATAAAACTACAGACCAACCCGCAAGGGGGTCTGTGGGGGGATTTAAAGCATGCATATTTCCACATTCCAATAGCGAAGAGCTTTCATCGGTACCTGAGATTTTCCTTTCAGGACTGCCAATGGGAATTCCCGGTTCTCCCATTCGGGATCTCGACGGCTCCTCGGGTCTTCGCAAGAGTGGTCCTTGCTGTCACAGTATACCTCTGCACGAGACACATAGCAGTCCACACATACATAGACGACTGGCTGTAAAAAGCACACAATCAAGAATGTCTATCAGTAAATCTGGAGAAAGTTGTGAAACTTCTGACAGATCTAGGCTGGATAATCAACTTTCAAAAATCAAAGCTAACACCATCCCAGAAGTTTGTTTACCTGGACATGTACTGATCATGACACAGTGGCCCCAGAGTACAGGATCCCTTTATTCAAATGTGTAAGTGTTGGAAACTCTTATTCACCACCTCCAATGGTGGATGAAAAGAGAATCTCCTAGGAGTGTGGGGGTTGGGGGTTGATGCTGCCCCCTCCCCACCCTCTATTAACAATGTATGCGGATGCATCAATCTAGGGCTGGGAAGCTTGCCTGGAAGAAGACAAAATATAGGAACACATCAATCTGCTAGAAATGTGAGCAGTAGTCTTAGCCCTGGAACACTTCCTAGAGAAAGTTCAGGGTATAATAGTTCTGGTTTGTTCAAACAACTCAACAGTAGTGACTTAACATAAACTGCCTGGGTGCAACAAATTCGCCCAGTCTCTGTATGATGACATGGAAATGGCTTTGTTGGTACCTAGATCATGAGATTGCCCTGAAAGTATCTCGTATTCCGGGAAGACCGGATTTCCTGACAGACTCATGGAACCGGAGAATGAGTATTCTTTCCACGGAATGACAACTAAATCAATGTGTGGCAGACCGTCTGTTCAAACACTGGGGCAAGCCCAACATAGATTTATTCGTAACGAAGAAGAATGCGAAGATGGCGACGTACGTCTCTCCGATTGCCATCGCAACAGATACACTAGCTATCAGCTGGGAGGGAATGTATGCAAATGCATTTCCACCAGCAATCCTGATTCCAAAAATCCTTCAGCAAGTCAGGCAGGAGGAATGCCACGTGCTTCTGATCATCCCAAATTGGCCAAGCTGATCATGGTATGCGGATCTGCTGGACCTTCTGGTTCCTCTGCCTCTGATCGACAAATCTTTCATGGTAGGACCCTACACAACAATCCATCAATGTTTCAATTGACTGCATGGACATTGTCAAGGACTGCAATTAAGGAGGGCTTTTCTAAGCAAGCAGCCATGTGCATGGTCAACGCCAGAAGGGGGTCAATCTCCAGAGCATATAATTATAAAATTAACAAATTTGCAAATTGGTGCTCAAAAGTATGTATTGATCCAACGGAGGCATCTGTTCAGGTATTAGCCGATTTCCTTTGTCACCTGTATTATACCTACAGCCTCAAACCTAACTCTAGTGATGGCTATAAGTCAGCTTTAATGTCAGTTATCCCTTGCTTGGCAAAGTAATATAATCTCGATACTCTTGTCAAAGGCATGAGTAATCTAAGACCAAGGAATCCCTCTGTGATTCCGTCTTGGAGTTTGTCTGTAGTCCTACAAGTTATAGCTGATAAACCCTTTGAACTACTAAGCTCAATTTCAATGACATTGCTAACACTTAAAACTGTATTTCTTAGTGCTGCAGCCTCGGCTAGACGGAGAATTGAATTCCTCACTCTATCAGCCGAGCCAGACCATTTATACCCCCCCCCCGGTCTGGAAGACGGTGGTGGGGTGGGATATAGCAATCAGTATGTCATCCGTCCATCCATCCGTCTGTCCCCATCTTGTCAACGCAACACCACTTACAGTTTAGTTACAATTCTTGAAATGTGGTAAATCTAGTCAAATTATTCATTACAGAGTTCTCCCCCTTTAAATATCTTAAAGCCGATACATAAATAATTTCTTTTCAACGCAACTCCTAGAGATTAGCTGCGATTCTTTTGAAACTTGGGAAGTACTATCATTAGCACATGAAGTTGTGCATGTGCTATCCGTATACCTGTATGTCCATCCGTCTGTCCAAAATGTATGTGTGTCCGTCTGTCTGTCCATCCATCTCTGACAATCATTTCTTGTCAACGCAACTCCTAGAGGTCTCAATGGATTAACTTAAAATTGTGTCCACATTGTCAATATCATGTGCAGATGTGCATGTGCTTTTTTCACTGGCAAGAAATTATTCATTACAGAGTTATCACCCTTTAAATATCTTAAAGCCAATACATAAACTGCATTGCCAATCATTTCTTGTCAATGCAACGCCTCCTACAGTTTAGCTGCGATTCTTTTGAAACTTGGTAAGTGTTATCATTACAACATGAAGATGTGCATATGCTATCCGTATACTTGTACATCTATCCATCTGTCCAAAATGTATGTTCGTCTGTCAGTCCATTCTTGTCAACGCAACTCCTGGAGTTTATATACAATTCTTTTGAAACGTGGTAAATCTAGGCATTACCATCTGAAGATGTGCATGTGCTTTTTTCGTGGGCAAAAATATATTCATTGCAGCGTTATCTCCCTTTAAACACCTTTAAATCGACACATAAACTGCAGTACCAATCATTTCTTGTCAACAGAACTTCTACACTTTAGCTGTGATTCTTTTGAAACTTGATAAGGGTTCTCAGTACTACTTGAAGATGTGCATGTGCTGTCCGTATACCTGTACATCCATGCGCCTTTATAGAATGTATGTATGTCAGTCCATCCATCTCTGACAATCATTTCAAGATGTCAGCGCAGCTTCTACAGTTTAGCTACGATTCCAGAAGTCTCTGTTTGATTGACATTAAGGGAGTCTACTCCATTCAGAAACCTGGGCTAAAGTAGAGTGTTGTGGTTCTTGCATTAGAAGGCATTAAAAGCAAGATTAGAAATCTTTTTCTGGGGCTAAATGTATGTAGATTTATTTGGCAAGTAGTGATTGAATGATAAGTATATCTATGTGGTTAATAAAACTACAGACCAACCCTAGGGGGTGGGGGTGGGGGCGTCTCTGTGGTCGTTATCTCCCCTGAAATACTTAAAATTCATCAAAATTGTCTTGTTCATGTCAGATCTTGAAGAATTTTGAGCCTATTCTCTAAATTCCTTTGTCACTGGATATTTCACTTGAAGAAGCAGTGCTATGATTCCATTTCGAAGAAATTCATCCTTTCCTGATTTATCTCCCTTGAAAAACTTAAAATTCACCAAAATTCTCTTGTCCGGGCATAATAGTTGAACGGGCTTGAACCTGCGCTTACAAATCTATCTTTCTTTAAGGCGAGATGCAGTTATCACCGTTCGGTTTGTGGATCTTGGGGACGATCCACCCTCAAGCCGGATGATAATCTCTCAAAACACAATGATGTCTGTTAAGTTTCAATATTCAGTGGTTCTTATTCTCTGAACGAATTAAGCTAAATCACAACTTTGAGACAATGTAGGGTCACTTATCTAATCTTTATTAATCATTATTGCACGAGATCTTCATTCCACAGTTTATAATTTAAGATGAATTATTCTCTTATCAAATATTTATTATCTAACATTTAAACTTTCCTTCTCAATTAATTAATTTCCTAAGCAAATGTCTTATAACACTTTTTCTTAATTCTTGTCAATATTATCTTTATATTTCAGTACAATTCATTATCCAACACGAGACCTTATGAAAGACTTATATTTCTTTTAAACAAATGATTCTGAATCTTATTGTTTCTAAGTCCAAAACTTATAACGAGAATGACAAGTGATTCCAAGAATGATCAAAAACGGAATGCCCAAAGTGGGCGCTTTTCCCTTTATAAAGGTTTCTGGACCTTCATGTGACCATTATTGACTTCTGGACACGTGTTCAATGAATTTCACCTATGTCATAATCAGATCCAGCCTAGGACATAATTTATTCCTTTTTATCATAGTGTCTCAGCCTGGATAACAAATTGGAACTGTCAAACTGAATAGTATGCATGGATTTTTGTAATTGCAAATCTGATAGAATCGAAGGCAGTAATGGACTTTTATACCGTATAGTATCCATGCATCAAGCTTCAGTTCTATATCAGTACCAAATCTGACAGTTTTCTCATTATTTTGGACCAACTTCTCCCATTACTGAGAGTTTTATGTGATCCCTGTATTATCTAGTACACTGTTAGGAACCTGTCTTTTACCCAAACTAATTACTATAGATAACAGTTAACACGCACTGGCACTATGTATAATTCGTCTGCTCTGTATAATCTCTTCTTCCCCTTTTCCTTCTATTTGATTCTTAATTTCATTATTTATTGGAACAAAGCAATTTGCCTTGAATGAACTATTGAAGGCCCAGCATATGATATATGCCTCGCCCTCAACAAAGCCAGAGCCTGGCTTTCCATCCTTTCATGGCCAATTGCCATTGCCCTTAACTTCAACCAAAGACAATTGGAACGCATACCTGCAGGCGAATTACACATCCGACCATATCCATCGGTTCCATAGAGGCAAAATTCGGACAAAAAAACAAACAAACGTAAAGTATAATTCATAATCATGCGTAGGCTGTTCACACGAATATTATCATAGTAAACAAGACAATCAGACGCATCGTATATTCGTAAAACTAAAAAAATGTATACACCTGTCAACTTTATGTGCTCTCTGAAGCCCAAAACAGAGGAACAATTCCTCTCAAATCCAAATCAGATTCCTTTTATTCCATCTACCAAAAGGTATGCAAAGTGTACTCAAACTATGTAAGCAAACATTAGTTGATTTCTGAGTAACCTGAATCCATCACAATCCCATCTACCGGAAATATAGTGTATCCATGTGTATACATATTGCAACATAATCAACAACCACGGAAATCAAAATTGCAGATGTAACGTATTCACGCAACAACATCCATATCGACCAATTTGAATGGTCTATCAATAATAACACATATATATATATGACATAGCATATAACTAATCAACAGTAAACCGAACACCATCTATGCACAGGACCATGTGCCCCGGCCTATCAGGATCTGAAATGGCTTGATGGCGCAACCTTGCTATCAACCGCCTCGTAACCGTCATGCACTGTCCCATTGATGAGACACATACGGGACAATATAGTTCATGCGCATACAACCCAGGACGCATGACGTGGCACTGCTCTCGACCCATCCCAGAGCAATCACAGTGATTGGGACGAGTACAATTTCTATGGTCCCACTCCCAGGCATTGTTCATGAAGGGGCGCGAACCTTTAATGTTCAATCGCTGAGGAGTATCTGATCCAGGAAGAGGATCAGCAACCTCAACATCGAAACCAGAAATCCCAACAAGTGATTGGAATGCCGCCCGAAAACATGGCAATGAGTACAAAAGGAAAAGAGAATCAACCAAGTCCCCGTCTGAATAGTTAAAGAACGAGATCAGAAATTTCATGTACTGACTCTCCAGCTGCAGGAATTCAGCAGCTTTTATGAACCTGGGAATATTCATATCGCGTTTTATATACTGCAGTTGGCCCGACAGTATATATATAAGGTCGAGGGATCAAAAATGTCATACAGTAATCGAATAGGGGTCCCCGAATGGCCATCAGTATCTATTAGTTCATCCGTGGCCTGACAATGCATGCGCAACACGCGAAACCAGGCGGAAGGCAGATGCACCATCAATGTACCAATTAAGAATAAAACAGCCATTGCAAATCCTAGCTCTCAGTTACCAGATCTAATGCAATAATATATGCAAATATGTATTTTTTATTTTTTATAAGTATGTAAATTGGATGTAATTCTCCTGTTAGCTACCGTACAACAGGCTCAGCATGTAGCAGATTTATTTATCTTTCTTGAAATTGTAATCGCTCAGATTGATACGTGTCTCATTGAATACTCGTTAGAATTATTCAAACTGTGTATCGTGTAGTACCTGGGTATTTCTTATTTGAATGACAAGACGCACAAACTATGGAAGCACCGAATCAATGCATGCAATCAATCTTTCGGCCCTGCTGACCATTGCACTTTCAGGCAATGCACATTCTCAATTCAAATACACCATTGTACATGAATTGAATATTCAACTGCAATCCTAACACGTACCCATGCATCAACCTCAGGTGTGTGCCCCTATGACACTCAAACAGAAACACCCAGAGCCCTTATTGCAACTCCGTTCAGTAGACTAGGACTATTCCTGAAACACCATACCAACCGTTACATGTTGAACCTCTATTTAAATCAATAGATGGATAAATACACTCACTAATAACAACAAGTCATGCAAGTGATCCCATTCACACCTTCATGATAAAGTATTATATGTAATACGATACCACGCCGACAAAAGAGAGAAATAAATACATTCAATCTTGTCAGCCACTCGTCCACACTTACACTATGCTTTTACATGTATGTACTCATCCGCAAAGGATTACATAACGAAGAAAAAAACCCAACCAGTACAACCTATGTACAATAGTACAATATCCCTGCGTTGTATTAATGCATGTAGTCCGACACAATACATAAATAATCACCCAATAATCATTGGCAGTCCTTTGAGATAATTTAAGTATTCAGTAGAACATACTTCATTGTGAATGAATCATCATTCCGAAGTATGGGAATTGTTAATAAGTAGTATACAAACATGCAAAGTATGGAAAGAGCAGCTTTACCATATAGTGACGTACTCAGCTGATTGCCCAGCGGAGTCCATGACCATACATGGCTACAAATTCAGCCATGCAGTCTTACATATATATGTTTATTTAACATTACCTGCACTGATGCATTAACAACATGTATGTTATATATTAATTACTTAAGCATAACATTGGTTAACCATCATCAACCTCAAAAAAAAAATGTGCATTAATATCATTATCATTAACATTTCCCTTCGACATAAATGAAACATATGGAAAAGATATATATTTAAACAATGGCACATTGTACATGCAATCATATCCTCATCCGAGATGACATAGAATAAATTACATTCAACTTCACTTACAAATCACTTGCATCATCAAGATCCATATTATACTTTTATCCATGACGAGTGAAGTAAAGTATAACAAAACAATATATAATCAATAATATCTTGTCCATCATATTAGTAACCCGACAGGATACAGAAACAATCCAATAATCATTCACATTACACCATCATCCCTGTATCATGTAGGAATTATTTTTACCAAATGATAAGCAATATATTGTGTATCCTTTCTAGTGTTAAGCACTTGTCATCTGCAGTGCACATTCTCCATGACATTAGGGTTAACATTACCAAGTATGCTGTAACATGTTCACTGCCAAGGAATCCCTTGCATGCTATCCTCACACACCATTGACTTTACCTGTGGTTGTGAGCTAGAAAGGCCATGTACCCCGCCTTTCACATAGGTTACCAACCTATAACACCTCACTGTACTGTGTCATATGAAATGTATATACTATAAACTGTATGATATTATTCACAGAAGTAGCTATCGAAATGAACCTGTAATCCATATTTATACGATGCTTTCTAATACTTTGACGATTCCAAGAAATCAAATGTAGCAGTTAAATCGAGTCAGCGAACAACATATCAAGTTCACACTCCGCGGCTATCATTGCGATGTAATATATATATATCAACATATAACGAGCTCATTTATGTATGTATGTACATATGTATTTTTTTTTAATTTTATTGACGCACTGGCAACGTGCGGCTTCAATTTCCATGTGCTAACTTAGCCGACAGTGCTGCACCCGTTAGTTTAATTTGTTGATCACCATCTCCCGGTCGGGGGATCGAACCGTCATCCTGCAACTCCGCATAGCATCAGCAACCAGGCATCTTTCCACTGGACCACCGCACCAAGACTGAAAAGTCAAGGATTGGCCGACCAGTTTTCACATGTCTGATATACTGACACACTGACGATTCATATGGGACTATCTGTGGATGCATCTGTCACAATCAATCCTAGGCTTTTACGCCTATTGTACTCTGACTCCAGCACGGCTCTGGCAGTATATGTATTTTTATTTTATTTTATTGACGCACTGGCAACGTGCGGCTTCAATTTCCATGTGCTAACTTAGCCGACAGTGCTGCACCCGTTAGTTTAATTTGTTGATCACCATCTCCCGGTCGGGGGATCGAACCGTCATCCTGCAACTCCGCATAGCATCAGCAACCAGGCATCTTTCCACTGGACCACCGCACCAAGTATACGATGCTTTCTAATACTTTGACGATTCCAAGAAATCAAATGTAGCAGTTAAATCGAGTCAGCGAACAACATATCAAGTTCACACTCCGCGGCTATCATTGCGATGTAATATATATATATCAACATATAACGAGCTCATTTATGTATGTATGTACATATGTAAGTATGTATGTATGTGTGTATGTATGTATTTTTATTTTATTGACGCACTGGCAACGTGCGGCTTCAATTTCCATGTGCTAACTTAGCCGACAGTGCTGCACCCGTTAGTTTAATTTGTTGATCACCATCTCCTGGTCGGGGGATCGAACCGTCATCCTGCAACTCCGCATAGCATCAGCAACCAGGCATCTTTCCACTGGACCACCGCACCAAGACTAAAAGTCAAGGATTGGCCGACCAGTTTTCACATGTCTGATATACTGACACACTGACGATTCATATGGGACTATCTGTGGATGCATCTGTCACAATCAATCCTAGGCTTTTACGCCTATTGTACTCTGACTCCAGCACGGCTCTGGCAGTATATGTATTTTTATTTTATTGACGCACTGGCAACGTGCGGCTTCAATTTACATGTGCTAACTTAGCCGACAGTGCTGCACCCGTTAGTTTAATTTGTTGATCACCATCTCCCGGTCGGGGGATCGAACCGTCATCCTGCAACTCCGCATAGCATCAGCAACCAGGCATCTTTCCACTGGACCACCGCACCAAGACTAAAAGTCAAGGATTGGCCGACCAGTTTTCACATGTCTGATATACTGACACACTGACGATTCATATGGGACTATCTGTGGATGCATCTGTCACAATCAATCCTAGGCTTTTACGCCTATTGTACTCTGACTCCAGCACGGCTCTGGCAGTATATGTATTTTTATTTTATTGACGCACTGGCAACGTGCGGCTTCAATTTCCATGTGCTAACTTAGCCGACAGTGCTGCACCCGTTAGTTTAATTTGTTGATCACCATCTCCCGGTCGGGGGATCGAACCGTCATCCTGCAACTCCGCATAGCATCAGCAACCAGGCATCTTTCCACTGGACCACCGCACCAAGACTAAAAGTCAAGGATTGGCCGACCAGTTTTCACATGTCTGATATACTGACACACTGACGATTCATATGGGACTATCTGTGGATGCATCTGTCACAATCAATCCTAGGCTTTTACGCCTATTGTACTCTGACTCCAGCACGGCTCTGGCAGTATATGTATTTTTATTTTATTGACGCACTGGCAACGTGCGGCTTCAATTTCCATGTGCTAACTTAGCCGACAGTGCTGCACCCGTTAGTTTAATTTGTTGATCACCATCTCCCGGTCGGGGGATCGAACCGTCATCCTGCAACTCCGCATAGCATCAGCAACCAGGCATCTTTCCACTGGACCACCGCACCAAGACTAAAAGTCAAGGATTGGCCGACCAGTTTTCACATGTCTGATATACTGACACACTGACGATTCATATGGGACTATCTGTGGATGCATCTGTCACAATCAATCCTAGGCTTTTACGCCTATTGTACTCTGACTCCAGCACGGCTCTGGCAGTATATGTATTTTTATTTTATTGACGCACTGGCAACGTGCGGCTTCAATTTCCATGTGCTAACTTAGCCGACAGTGCTGCACCCGTTAGTTTAATTTGTTGATCACCATCTCCCGGTCGGGGGATCGAACCGTCATCCTGCAACTCCGCATAGCATCAGCAACCAGGCATCTTTCCACTGGACCACCGCACCAAGACTAAAAGTCAAGGATTGGCCGACCAGTTTTCACATGTCTGATATACTGACACACTGACGATTCATATGGGACTATCTGTGGATGCATCTGTCACAATCAATCCTAGGCTTTTACGCCTATTGTACTCTGACTCCAGCACGGCTCTGGCAGTATATGTATTTTTATTTTATTGACGCACTGGCAACGTGCGGCTTCAATTTCCATGTGCTAACTTAGCCGACAGTGCTGCACCCGTTAGTTTAATTTGTTGATCACCATCTCCCGGTCGGGGGATCGAACCGTCATCCTGCAACTCCGCATAGCATCAGCAACCAGGCATCTTTCCACTGGACCACCGCACCAAGACTAAAAGTCAAGGATTGGCCGACCAGTTTTCACATGTCTGATATACTGACACACTGACGATTCATATGGGACTATCTGTGGATGCATCTGTCACAATCAATCCTAGGCTTTTACGCCTATTGTACTCTGACTCCAGCACGGCTCTGGCAGTATATGTATTTTTATTTTATTGACGCACTGGCAACGTGCGGCTTCAATTTCCATGTGCTAACTTAGCCGACAGTGCTGCACCCGTTAGTTTAATTTGTTGATCACCATCTCCCGGTCGGGGGATCGAACCGTCATCCTGCAACTCCGCATAGCATCAGCAACCAGGCATCTTTCCACTGGACCACCGCACCAAGACTAAAAGTCAAGGATTGGCCGACCAGTTTTCACATGTCTGATATACTGACACACTGACGATTCATATGGGACTATCTGTGGATGCATCTGTCACAATCAATCCTAGGTTTTTACGCCTATTGTACTCTGACTCCAGCACGGCTCTGGCAGTATATGTATTTTTATTTTATTGACGCACTGGCAACGTGCGGCTTCAATTTCCATGTGCTAACTTAGCCGACAGTGCTGCACCCGTTAGTTTAATTTGTTGATCACCATCTCCCGGTCGGGGGATCGAACCGTCATCCTGCAACTCCGCATAGCATCAGCAACCAGGCATCTTTCCACTGGACCACCGCACCAAGACTAAAAGTCAAGGATTGGCCGACCAGTTTTCACATGTCTGATATACTGACACACTGACGATTCATATGGGACTATCTGTGGATGCATCTGTCACAATCAATCCTAGGCTTTTACGCCTATTGTACTCTGACTCCAGCACGGCTCTGGCAGTATATGTATTTTTATTTTATTTTATTGACGCACTGGCAACGTGCGGCTTCAATTTCCATGTGCTAACTTAGCCGACAGTGCTGCACCCGTTAGTTTAATTTGTTGATCACCATCTCCCGGTCGGGGGATCGAACCGTCATCCTGCAACTCCGCATAGCATCAGCAACCAGGCATCTTTCCACTGGACCACCGCACCAAGTATACGATGCTTTCTAATACTTTGACGATTCCAAGAAATCAAATGTAGCAGTTAAATCGAGTCAGCGAACAACATATCAAGTTCACACTCCGCGGCTATCATTGCGATGTAATATATATATATCAACATATAACGAGCTCATTTATGTATGTATGTACATATGTAAGTATGTATGTATGTGTGTATGTATGTATGTATGTATGTATGTATGTATGTATGTATGTATGTATGTATGTATGTATGTATGTATGTATGTATGTATGTAGTGACATGCACCAAACAAAAGGAACATAAGAAATATGTATGTGGTAAGTGTTGTGTGAAACAAAATAAAAATTGTTGAGGTATCTACAACCATTCGCATGTAAGTCCCTTTGTAATTACCAACCCTCCTGTGTAGCATTATATGGAATGGCTGGGTAAAGCGGAGCAGTTGCAGCAATTACAGGCTGAGTAGATTCAATTGGTTCTGTATCCACTGAAGGACGCAATTCATTAGGTCTAAGATAATATATGTATCCTGAGTCCATCAAGATCATATAGACATAGAATGTTTTGGACAATATGCGTTTCAAAACAGTGGTCTGAAACATGGGAACCGGAATTTCATTTGGAGGTTTCACATTCTCACCTGAAATTGCATTATGTAAGTCAAAATTACGCCATTGTGCACAAAGAGTAGAGCGAAATGGATGTTGGGTAAGAGTAAAATCAATCAGACATTCATACTGTCTACTGTATAGTAGCATTGGAGAAACTGGAGCATGCCAAACAGGCAAAGAAACAGTTTCCTGTGTGTCAGTGAGTTGTAGCAGAAGGTAAGTATGTTTAGGCGGTGTAAAAACATAAGATCTCAAAAGAACCAACACTACACCCAATAAAATAACGCCGATCAGAAATAAAGTGATTGAAGCTGGTGTTAAACGCAATATAATATCATTACTCAATGAGGTAGGAGGAGATGTACTGGGTGTCTGCCACACCAACTTTGGCAGTGGTGGGGTCTGTTCGAGCGCAATAGCAGCTTTTGCCATCTGCACTATAGTCAGAGTCATTGCAAGGATACGCATGCGCCGGATAGCATATATACCTGCCACTAATGATATAGTGGCAATGATCAATGCAATGTACCCAACGATTTCCGGATTAACCATCATGTAAGTGGGTGGTAATGATAAATCACCCATTAGTAGTGAATCAGTCAATGTCTGATACACAGGATTATCATCTTTAATCAAAGCCGCTGCCTTGGATAAAGACAAATCAAATGAATCATCTAATGCAACCAAACGTGAAAAATTGTGAGTAGGAATACGAAAAGACGGAATTTCAAACGGGACCAGCATTTTATGAAGTGTATCACCTAGAAGGTGTGAAAGATTACTAGGCGAAAAGAAATGTAATAGAAGACCCAGGTTCACCCCATATGATTTTGTAACAGTACCATCTAGATCATGACAGTTTGTGAGACTAGACGGAATGTAATAACCATTGGCCAACAAACTGCATGAACAAGGCAACTGTATAACACAAAATGCTCTGTATAATCTCTTCTTCCCCTTTTCCTTCTATTTGATTCTTAATTTCATTATTTATTGGAACAAAGCAATTTGCCTTGAATGAACTATTGAAGGCCCAGCATATGATACAGTGCCAGGATTTCATTTTTCATTGATTAGTTTTTCTAAAATATTGTCCCTTACAATTAACGTTATGTCTACTCTTGATGTATGTTTATCTGAAATGTTTGGATTTGTGTGGGTGGGGGGGGGGGGGAAGGGTGTGATATGCCATCTTCTGATGGCTCTTGTTTAGTTACAGGGGAAGGCCTCAAGCTTCTACTTAGGATTAATTGTATGGCTAAGAACCAGTCTTGACATACCCTGATCAGCCCATAATTTTGCCTGCCAAGATTTGATCCTAATTGGATCTAGACCAGATCCAGGTTTGGTGTCCAGTCCATGCATTAATCCATTGTAAACAACGCATGGAAGAATGGTGGATGGACCCCAGTTCTCTTTGGTTAGCATACATTGAACCCCATGGCATGTCATCAAAAGAAACCAGGTGGATTGTGGAGTGCATACATTTCTCCCACAAAATTGCCACAGGCAAACACGTTGACATGGCCAAGGCTCATAGGGTCATGGGCGTAGTGGCTTCCACGACTATTCATTGGAGTGCAGGTGGATGACATTATGTCGGTAGCACTGTGAGTCTAGTTTCACCAACCATTACCTCGGTGACACGCTGAACCATCTTGCCTTATCGATTTAAAAAAAATGTGTAAATAATAAATAATGTACATACTATGCGGTTAAAGGGTAGGAGACATTCGCTTTTCTGTGCTGCATCGCTCTTCACCCAGGAGGAGAGGATGTTGCAAGCAAACAAGGTCAGTCCAATGTTTGTGATGTCGCATTATTTTGTCACATTTTCCGTACTAATATGGTGATGGGTCGTGTTTTATGTGGTTTAATTTTTTAGAGTAGACAAAATTGAAGCATTTCGTCTAATGCTCTATAGTACATTGGCACTAGTACATAAAGACTGTGTAGGACATTGAGGTTCATCGCTCCGCATGGCTCAAAAGGAGGTGATGGGAGCGCATGTTGCATAACAGTCATTATTCTCCACATCGGTTGTGTTATCCAATGTTTAAATCATTTCCTGGTAGTGTCTTTTACACAACTATAGATGACCTTGTGCCTCCAACGCAAAAAAGCTTGCTCTTCCAGGGGCAAACCGGTTTTCTGACCTTCGCCTCCCTCCCGCCGAATTCACTTGCGAATTCTGGCTATATCAATGAGTATCAGGGTAAGTAGACTCTTGAAGTAAAATAAATGAAATCACAGATTTTTTTTCATGAGAGTTTATACTTACCACCCTGATATGATGCTCACCTTTCTGTCCCACAGAGGCTCGGCCATTAGGCTATTTATGTTGCAATCGTCAGCCATGCAGTTATATCAAGTATGAGAATCTGACAGTGCGCATTCACGGATTTGGGCCATACATCCGTCGAGCTGTCAGATGTATTACCTGCCCAGTGGGGACAGTTTACTTTAAAGTCTGGGTTTTATTGGAATTTCTTCACTATTTAGGAAATATCAATGAGTATCAGGTGGTAAGTATCACCTGGCTTGAAAAAGAAATCCATGATTTGACTAATTTCATTTAGTCAGTCATTTCGTCCGTCTATCCGTCAGCCTTTCAGTCAGTTAATGAACTGACCTGTCGCTAAGAAGTGTGTCACTCATTCTGTCTATCAATGGGTCTGTCCATCGGTCAATCAATTGGATTATACGAGAGAAGCTGCGCCCGCCCCGCTCACATTTGCCCTGAGCTGGATAGTTTTACAGTTGTTAACGCAAGTAGAAAGTTGACATCTGTGTCACTTTTAAGTGTCTTTTCCATAATATTTGGCATGCAAGTAAGCAAGCAAGCATATTTTGATTGTACAGAGAATGCACACCCTGCCCAATCATCAAACATTTCTGAAATATTAATTTTCGTTGCCAAATAATTGATAATAAAGCCATTTTGGGCAATATTTATCGTTTCATCTGAAGAATGGGCTATTTTAATCTTGAATATTTTATTGAAAGACGTACTAATTGGAATATGTTTACACATGCAGGCATTCTTTGAAATGTCATTATCATAATGGTAAAAAATGGAAACTAAATATATAAAGCTACTTTATGTCAGAAAGACATCACTCTCTTTTCCGTCAAAAAAAATGTCCTCCGAGACAAACTTTGCAGCTACAGTACAGATAATGAGAAGAGTGCATTATCACTATATTTTGCTTAATAAATCTTGTTTTTGTTACAGTCATTGTGACATACAGTTTGAAGAGCTATGGGGAAAATTGTCGACAAAAATGATAACTACACTTGATGAGTAAGGATTTCCATCAAATCTATGTCCTCTCCGAGACATCACAATTAAACTGTGCTATAATAATGTTTTACAACTTAGCTGAGCTTTTCATACTGCACCTGATAGAAATATATGTATTATCTTAGCTACCTAGACTTCTGTTTCAAGTAATTATCTATAAATTTTTGTTTAATTCATAAAGGTCTGAATGTCAAATGTCCTCATGAAGACAAAATATTTTGACAAATAAATATGTTAAAATATTCATTAAACTCATATTAAGAAGTTGTGTATCCTGTCCATAATTGTTAAAATGATTTGTGGACTAAATACATTAATAATATATAGTAAAACAAAATATAGTGAAATGTATTAAATGTTTGTATTATTATTTTTTTGCGTAATTATGGGCCTGAGTCACTAAAAGTTGCTCAAATAAAATTTTTTCCTAAAAGCAATATTGCTGTCCATAGTGAAATGATATGCCTTTATTTTCATAAATAACAGATTAAAGATTTTTTAAATAGATTTCCATTTAGTAATCTGTGTGTAATTTTCTGAATTTAACAGAAGCACACTTCGTCTCGGAGAGGACACATATTTGACATATTCTACAGTTCTTTAGAAATATAGGTATGAGTGCTATAGGTTTATGTTCGAGTAACACTTGTATCTTGTAAAATGTTAACAAAATTTTAATAAAGGCAGAATCAAATTAGAACCATATCTTATTTAGTGTTCTACGTATTATTATTCAGACTCCTGTGGCCAAATTTATGAAAGGTGTTTAATACTGTTTATCTCTTAATCCTGTGTACCGTTCTTAATCAGCTGATCATCACACGTTTATATTCAGTCACCATTTTTCAAAGCATGTGTAGTGTAAAGGCATCTAATCAGGCTGACAAATTTATACACATATGTGTCTAAATGACAAAGAAATTATCAAATGTCTGTCTGGGGTTGTTTCTCTCAAAATAGTTAAATGATCCGCATTTTCTACAGTCACAATAGGCACTATGCAGGTGCACGACACAGCTCATGAGGAGATTGAATTGTGTCAGGAAGGAGCCAGATGACGGCAGATATTTTTTCAGGAACAGGAACGATTCACAAATTGAGGAATTTAATGATGTAAAATAAGCACAAGTCGCTTTGGTTTAACTACTTAATAGTATCATTTTTAACAGCTCTTCTGGCCATCATCGGCGATAACCTTGAACAACCAACGAGATATAGTCGTGCGCTTCTTCCTTTGCAGCAACTCGTAAAATGCACTTCAAATCTATACATGGGGATTGTTCCAAATTATTGTAGTATTTTAATGTGGGATGCCGTGCAATCATTATATATCTATTGATTCAGAAATTAATTTTGTTAATTACCATAGCCACCATAGCTCATACAGTACGCAGACAAGAGAAGTCATCGCTTGTGGTTGAGTAATGGATCATTTGTTGTCAATTTCCAAGTTAGATGTGAACAGCAAATTAGCTGATTATCCCTGTCACTGTATGTGCGAAAAATAGGATAGACACAGGCATAACAGGTGTTTAGCTGTACAAGTCATAATTTTTCCTAGTGTAAGTCTTAGACACATGTAAGATAAATATGAGATGATCCCCTTTCAAAAATTCTGCCCCTAAAGTTTAATTATCACATACGGACATGCATTGATATCATTTTGTCACTTTATTGGTTAGGGTTGATTCTCTTAAGGTAACAGTTTAGTGTTAATGTTTAAGCCAAACATCTCCAACGTAAAAAGATATTTATTAGTACATGTACCAGTACATAGAACTGCTAGATATAGTGTTCAATTTTATATACCGAGGGTACACAGTTTCAAGCATTGTCAAGGCACTCTGTGCAAAATATGATTAAGCTATAGAATGTTTTTGTTACATATTATGCATGGGTTTTGTCCAAAGGTTAAGTTTTAAGTCAATGAGAGAAAACACAAAGCCAAACCAGCTGTCTATATAGGCCAGTCAAACATGTTAGCGAACCAAACAAAAGGAGTCTTTACATACAGCTTCTGTTTCTGTTGAGTGGCAACCAAAATAGGTCATTGACTGTTAGATGTGGTTAAAATTGGATGTTTGTGTGAAAATGTTAATTAAAATCGTTATAGTGTCTTTGAGAAATAATTTTCTTTGAAAAATGCTGTTGTTTTGTTATTGTTATTAATTCAAGCTACAGTGTACTCAGCTAAATAAACACATTTCCTCATTTTAGTCCATGTCGGTGCAA
>JAVVLW010001728.1:0-63000 GCA_034401795.1 Chaetoderma sp. LZ-2023a
TCATCTCCATAACTGCTTGGGGGATCGATGCAAACCTCATGAAATATGATCTAGGGCAAGAGCTGAACCAAGTTTGTTCAAGGGAACTTGATTGGCTAAATGGTTCGGCAGCTATTCTTGGATGACCTAGTCTTCGCGGAAATGATGCCTTTTCCAGAACCGCCGAACGGATCGGCCTGAAATTTGGCATTTTATATAGGTTTTCGGGTATTCTGATCTCAAATTTGTCACTTTCAAAACCGTCGGATAAACAGTTTGATGGGCATATTGTATCTTTATCCTGCCAAAAACTCCCATACTAAAGCAATGGGAAATTTAAAATGTATTTTTCTCGAGAACCCTAGGCTGATTTCAAGTATATTTGACAGGAATCATCTTTAGGCCATAGGGATCCAAGTTTGGCCGGATTTTGGCCGATTTTTAGAAACGTCTTAATATCCACTCTGAAACCGCTTGGGGGATTGATGCAAACCTCATGAAATATCATCTAGAGCAAGAGCTAAAAAAAGCAATAGGAAACTTTAAATCTCTTCTCGAGAACTGCTTGACCAATTTCAAGTATATTTGGCAGGAAGTATCCTTAGAGCATTTTGGCTAATTTTTAGAAACGTCTTTGAAAGATTTAAAAATCTCAGAAACTGCTGGGGGGATCAATTCAAAACTCATGAAACATCATCTGAAGCAACAGCTGAACCAAGTTTGTTTAAGAGAACTTGATTGGTCAAATGCTTTGGTGGCCATCTTGGATGATGTAGTTTTATCAAAAATAACTTCTCCAGAACCGCTGGACGGATCATGTCGAAATTTAGGAGATATGATTAGGGCCTAAACGCCATTAAACTTTGTACATGGAACGTTGATACATAAAAAAATATGTACGCCGTGAATCAATCAAAATATAGGGGTTTTTGGTGGACATGTATTTTCTGTAAATTTCTGAGAAAATCATAAAAAGACTACTTAAATTATGTATTAATGGCTGGGCCAATTTTAATAAATCTTGACTAAACCATCACAGAAATTAGATTGGTAAATTTTTCCAGTGCTCATCTCATTTTGTTCGGTTGTGCCAGTGGCCAATAATTCCAGGTGAGCGATACAGGCCCCTTGGACTTCTTGTATTATATATCTATGCATGTATCATTTACACCATAAGAATAAATGGGCGGGGGAATGAATCTATAGATGTAAACTGAATATGTTGAGAATTTAATATGTGATTAATGAGAATATGCCACAAAGAAAGTCCTTGATTGTCTGAGCGCAAAGTTAATATGCACGGACAAGAACAGACATTCCCAATTACAGACCAAGGGAAGACTTTTTGAAAACCTACCACTGGGGTGACTGGCTTGATAACCAAGGCAGTCATTCAAGTGGTAAGTCTTCAAAAATAGTTTTCTCTTGTGTTGCAAATGCACATTTTCTCTAAAAAAATGAAATTTTCCAGAACAAATTTGTGTTAATAGTTTAAAATGAAGTGGATGCACATTTGAAGGCTAGAGAAGTCTGCTTGGTACATTATATTTTTAATTTTATTTGCATTGGCACCGTGCGGTACTTAGATACTCGTGATTATTCGGAAGGAGTTCCCTGCACTGAAGGCTGGCATTGCATTTGGCAGAAACGACTATATAAACTCTTCAATATATTCGGTGGACTTTTCACTGGGGTTATGGTGGCAGAATATTGTTTGTTTGTATGTATTAACTTAGTCTATTACATGTAGTATAAAACAAGCAGTGGAGCTTCTAAGCACAAGTGATTAAGTATGCAGGAGTGTGCTGAAGCACACGGTTAAGCATGCGCGAGGTTGCGGGAGCACATGTCTATTGAGTGCACAAGATTACGGGAGCATGTTGTTAAGGGTGCCTGAGGTTAAAGGAGCATGCGGTTAAGCGTGCGCAAGATTGTGGGATCATGTGGTGAAGCATACCTGAGGTTGTGGGAGCATGCAGTTAAGTGTGCATCAGGTTGCAGGAGCATGTGGTTAAGCATGCGCATGGTTGCACGAGCATGCACAAGGTTGTGGGAGTATGTGATTCAGGTATATTCCTGGCTTTTCCAGCTTATTCCTGGCTTTTCTGGGCTATTCCTGGTGTTTCTGGGTTATTCCTGGATTTTCAGGGCGTATTCCTGGGTTTCCTGGGCTGTTCCTGACTTTTCCAGGCTGTTCATGGTTTTTCCCGTGTTATTCCTGGCTTCTCCAAGCTATTCCTGGTTATTCCCGGGTTGTTTGTCGCTTTTCCGGGATATTCCTGTCTTTTCCGGGCTATTCCTGATGTCTTCGGGCTATGTCTGGCTTTTCCGGGCTATTGCCGCTTTTCCAGGCTATTCCTGGCTTTTCCGAGCTATTCCTAGCTGGCTTTTCCCAGGTTTTTGTGAGCTATTCCTGGCTTTTCCCCAGGGCTATTTCTGGGTTATTTCAGGCTTTTCCAGGCTATTCCTTGCTTTTCTGGGCTATTCCTGGCGTTTCCAAGCTATTCCTGGCTTTTTCTGGTCTATCCATGGCTTTTCCGTGCTATTCCTGGGTTATTTCTGGCTTTTCCGGGCTATTCCTGATGTTTTCAGGCTATGCCTGTTTTTTCCGGCTATTTCTGGCTTTTCCAAGCTTTTCCTTCCTTTTCCCACGATATTCCTGGCTTTTCCAGACTATTGCTGGCTTTTGCTGATTTATATAAGCAATCCTGGCTTTTCCTGGCTCACTAGTTCATTTAATGTTCCTGGCTTTTCCAGGCTATTCCTGGCTTTTCTCAATGCATAATATCCTGGCTTTTCCTGGCTTATCCTGTCCGAATTACCGTCCTGGCTTTTCCGAGCTATGTAATGCCAGGATATCCCAGGATATTCTGGCATCATTCCAGGCTAATCCGAGCTAAAAATGTCAGGATATCCAGGGAATTCCAAGCTTTTTTGCATCAGGGCAGAGGACATTGTATTTGGCGCCATCCCAGTGAGTGGGGGCGGAATTAAAAGGTCAAATTTTAATGTGTCTCCTCCGAAACTATTGGACAGAATTCAACCAAATTTGCTATGTGAGTTACCCATTTGATTGCGGAGTGCAAGAGGACATTTACATTTGACTTTGCCCTCATTTGGGGGTCGGGTTTAAAAGGTGAAAGTGGATTTGCGATGACGCATCATGATCGAGTCCGAGCAGTTTAGTGATAAAAATGATTTTGGACCATATCCACTATGATTATTGATATACCTCAAGGATAAGCATTTTTTTCTCTGTAGTCTGCGAGCCAGAGCCTGAGAATATGGCCTACCCTACCTGGTTTGCACCCTTTGTTTTGATTGTTTTGATGTTACTTTATGATAGATATATACATAGCACATAAACATATCTCTCCCGATGTGTATTAACATTAATTATCAAGACCATAAGAAATCCAGGAATCTGCAATACATTTACAAAAATTTAATATGTTTATGTTTGCGTGCCCGCTCCACGGCCACGCTTCTATTTATTGCTGTCTAGAATTGCCTATAAGTGCGGCTATTTCGCGCATGGGATTGTGGGGCTGTGTCTCGCGAGATCTCCATCGATACGAGATCTAATAATTCTCGGCACGAAGACATGGCTCTATTTTTAGATTGCTGGATATCTCATAATTATTATCTTCATGCGCGTGATTCATGGCGAGTTCTCTTATTTGTTCTGGTCCAACTGTAATAGTTTGCGCGGCGATGACCGCTTAATTATTTTAATAAACAGCCAACGGAACTCCAAATAACTACTCTAAATAAGTACTCTTCTTTTGCTGGAGGACTGCATACAAAGCATGTTTATCATTCCTTCTGCAGATGAAAGTACTACTCAAGCACACGCCCACTCGCGGAGTCTTATCTATCCACTTTAGCACTCTATCAAACTGACCACAAATGGCTCCTTGCGGTGATCGTGAGAAATGTCCATATGCATTAGCTACTCGCCGGAGAACTTGTTTTGAAAGTTTACTACTGGAATGACTGGTTGGATAACCGATCCTATAATTCCAGTAGTAAATTGCAAAAGAAAAACCACAATGGTCTCTTGGATGGCAATTAGACATAGGACATTTTCTATGATAATGGATTTTTCTGATCTGTTTCTGCAGTATATGACGTCATAATTATTTGGGTCAGATGTAGCTGGACGTCACAATCAAAATGTGTAATGAATGATGTATTTAGCTCCACCAGGAACATTGAATAGCCAGTCAAGTATGCGAATTGCACGTCTTTACTATTTAATCAACATGCTGTTGAATATTTTGAAACTATTTTGACTAGACGCTGTTCGAATTGTATGTCTTTGCTATTTATTCAACAGTCATTTTCTATGATAATGGCTGGGTTCAATCTGTAACTGAAGGATATGATGTCATAATCAATTACGTCATATACAGGCTCACGTCCCAATCCAAAATGTGTAAATGAATGAATGGCGTATCGAGCTCAGTCATGAACATTGAATAGTCCAGCAAGTGTATGATTGTATGTCTTTACTGTTTAATCAACATCGTGTTGAATATTTTGAAACTAATTTGACCTGACGTTGTTGCGGCCACAGGCAGCAAACCTTTAAAAGCACCCAGTCAAATTAGTTTCAAAATAGTCATCAGCTTACCTGTATAGTTACTTTGAAATTGGAAGTCTGGGAATTCATTATTCAGCGTGTGTGTATATATATATATATATATATATATACACATCGATTCCAACACGCAAAAAAGGGGTGGAACTTAGCTAGAAATAGGCGTGGCATACCTAGAAATGGATCTCTCTATTGAAATTGCCATGAGCAAATTGAGCATTACATGGCTAATACCACTTGATAATGCATGGCCCACACAATATGGACCACTTGTATTAAGAGACCACTCATATTTATAGGTCACATATTTTAACAAGGCCAATCATAGATTGTTGCCCTGAATACAATATACTCGTCCTCTGACGGAGGGAGGATAATTAATACCACTTGCAAATGGGCATTTTCATGTTGTCTATCCATCATATTACGTCATATGATGTCATAATCAACGACATGACATATAGGATGATGTCATAATCATGACGTCATGACTGACTCGATTTAGTCCGTCTTAAATGCTTAATAGTCCGACACATTGTACGAATTGTATGGCTTTGCTATTTACAAAACATGCTGGTAAATATTTTGAAACTAATTTGACTGGGCGATGTTACTGCCACAAGCAGCAACAGCACTCAGTCAAATTGGTTTCAAAATAGTCAACACCTTACCTGTATAGTTTTCTGGAAAATGATAGTCAAGAAGCTCAGAGATCCATCGATACCAACACGAGCGCGGTATTAATGTATTAATAAACCATCCGGATTCAGTGACCGATTGACTAATGTTAGGCCTATGGAAGTCATTTCAAGCAACTGCCACCAAGATGTGACTTACTTGGGCATAATTGTGTGTTTTTTCTAACAAAATCCTTTAGAATGTTTAACACCGAAATTTCAATATCTCAGATAAAGACAACTATACGAAGATCTTTTTAATACTTTGACTGGTAGCCCACTCCACCCTATGCACCTACTTGTTGCTATCATAGACCTGTATTAAGTATTGCAACGACAACGACTGTCCTTGTAAGCCTATCATCTTCTCTTATTGTATTTTAACCCTTTCATGAGGAGGCCGCTGAGGCCGCCAAAACTGGCGTCTACAGTGATCGTGAGGATGTTAATTTGCAGGTCAAGAGAAGATTGTTTTTGAAAATTCACCACTGAAATGACTGGCTCGATAATTGAGCTAGTCATTCCAATGATAAATCTTCAAAACGGTCGTATATTGCCCTGCAAATAGGCACTCAATTAGTAAATATTTTTTTACATTCTTGACTCAATTTAGGCAATACAGGGTTAATAAATTATGAGGACGAAGATGATGTACCATGTCTGTTTAACCTTTCCCATCTTTTATTATAGTATGATTCACATTTGTTGCATTTGAGATTGGGTACAAATTACAGACTTGTTACAGACGCGTACTATGTGCGTGGTAAATTTCAAAAGAAAAACGCATAATAATATTGTAGAGGGCGAAAAAGTAGACATAGTTCGCTAACAATAATGGATCCATCTAAAAATAAAGGCTTGGCTTCTTCGAAACTGCACCTCTAATGTAATGACCGCTCATCTTCTTACGTTAGTTATCACAACGACTAGACTGTTACACAGACTAAACTTTGGATACCAGACAGACCGGGACCCAGTCTATCTCCGTAGCGGACTGTAAAAGCAACACTGTGGATCTTGAAATCACTACGTCAATGGCTACTCAATAGGCCCCTACATACGAGATACATTTCTCGATCTCGTATTGAAAGAGAACTCGCGGGATACGAATGAATAATGGATGTGTGATTATCAGTAGTATCCTTTTGTCTTTAATCCATCTGTGGGAATAAATCCATGTAGGGTCAATGCAATTATGTAGCAGTATTGATAGACTACCAATGTTCCAAATTTCCAGTCAAAACTGCTGTCAATAATATTGTAGCAGATTGTTGAATACAGAAATCAACTGAAAGTGTAGGCCTATGCATGTGCTAAGTTAAGAACATCTACAGGAAATTTGTCGGCCACGGAATCTGACTTAGATAGGTATATCAATACGCTAGTGAAGTAATGGATTGAGGTTAAAAATTGTTTACCATAAAGTAATTTTGTAGTGCACAATTTCATACCGAAAATTTGCTAAATCTCCGGTGATTCAGTTTTCAGTATCCTATTGCCTGTAGTATGTTTAGCCCCATAATTTCACCTACATAGACTTGAGCCTTAATATACTAGGTATATTCCGAATCTAACAAATTCTAGATAAAATAATTTTATTAGGCAAAAATTGGCTTAAATGTTGGGTTTTTCGTGCTTTTCGGTGCCCTACTGTCTGTATGTAATATGGTCGGCTCCAGAACTTCGCTCACATAGACGTAGAGGGATTTGAATACGATAGTTATATTGGGAATTTAAAAAAATTTGACTGAAGTAATTTCGTAATATACAATTTCATCACGTAAATTCGTTCCAATTTTGGCAGATCTGCGGGTTTTCAATGCCCTACTATTACCTGTCTGCAATAGGTTAGGCCACAATTTCACCGATATGGTTCGATAGTGATATGAACACGCTAATGAATCTTGAGTTATCTACCACGTAATAATTTCATAATATTCAATTTAGTAGCCACGGACAGTTGTCAAATGCCAACAATTTACTATATTCGGTATCAGAATGTCTGCTCTCGATTTGTAATAATTTTTTTTATATATGGATGTATATAACTCAATATGAGCTAGTGCTTTTGCACAATTCTACCATCAAGTAATCTCATCGTATGTAGTTACGTATTCGCCATATGGCCCCATTATAATATGGTTGGTTCACATTCACCACATTCAGATAGGTGTCGGTATGTCCTGGCATATCGCTCATAATGGGTTCGGCCCCAGAATGTCACCTATATGTTTAGATATGTATAGCCATATGCTTACGGAGTAGTGAGATTTAAAACTATCTACCATGAAATAATTTTGGCTCAAATTTTGGCCGATTCATGGTTTTCGTTGTGCCCAGTCAAATTAGTTTCAAAATAGTCATCAGCTTACCTGTATAGTTACCTTGAAATTGGAAGTCTGCAAATTCATTATTCAGCGTATATATATATACATCGATTCCATCACGCAAAAAAGGAGTGGAGCTTAGCTAGAAATAGGCGTGGCATACCTAGAAATGGATCCCTCTATTGAAATTGGCATGAGCAAATTGAGCATTACAGGGTTAATACCACTTGTTAATGCGTGGTCCACACAATATGGACCACTTGTATTAAGAGAGCACCCGTATTTATAGGTAACATTTTAACAAGGCCAATCATAGATTGTAGGCCCTTGCCATCCCGAATGCACATAGACCCGAATACAATACGCTCATCCTCTGACGGAGCGAGGGTAATTAATACCACTTGCTAATGGGCCTTTTCAGGTTGTCTATCCATCATATGACGTTGGAATTAATTAAGTGAAACATAGGATAACGTCATAATAATGACGTCATGGCTGACTCGATTTAGTCCATTTTAAATGCTTAATAACCTGATACATTGCACGAATTGTATGTTTTTGTTATTTAATAAAAATGCTGTTGATTATTTTGAAAGTAATTTGACTGGGCGCGGTTGATGCCATAGGCAGGAACGGGACCCAGTCAATTTAGTGTCAAAATATTCCACGGCTTACCTGTATAGTTTTCTTGAAATTTATCGTCTAGAAGTTCAGAAATCCATCGATCCCAACTCGAGAGTGGTATGGGTGGAGTTTAGCTAGAGATGGGTGGGGCATAGCTAAACTGGAAAGGTTCATTGTATTAATAAACCACCACAGTTTTCAGTGCCCTATTGTATGTAGTATGTTCAGCCCCATAATTTACCACACAGACTTGAGCTTTAATATGCTAGTTATATTCCGAATCTAAAATTCTAGATGAAGTAATTTTAATACGCAAAATTTAGCTTAAATGATGGTGTATTCGTGGTTTTCGGTGCCCTACTTTCCGTAATATGGTCGGTTCCAGAACTTCGCTCACAGACATGTAGGAGTTTGAATATGCTAGTTACATTGGGAATTTAAAAGAATTCAAAGTATTTTCGTAGTATGCGATTTCATCGCATAAATTTGTTCCAATGTTGGCAGATCTGCGGTTTTCAATACGATACCGTCTGCAATATGTGTGACTACATAATTTCACCCATATTGTTAGATAGGGATATGAATACGCTAATGAGCCTTGAGATTTCTACCACGTAGTAATTTCGTAATATTAAATTTAGTAGCCACGGACAGTTGTCAAATGCCAACAATTTACTATATTCGGTATTAGAATCTCAGTTCTCGGTTTGCAATCATTTTTTTACATATAGCTGTATATAACTGAATATGTACTACTGCTTTTGCACAATTCTGCCATCAAGTAATTTGGTAATATGTAGTTACATATTCGCCATATGGCACCATTGTAATATGGTTGGTTCACATTCATCACATTCAGATAGGTGTCGATATGTCCTAACATATCGCTCATAATGGGGTTGGCCCAGAATATCACCCATATGTTTAGATAGGTATAGACATAAGCTTACGACATAGTGAGATTTAAAAATTTTGTAAAGTAAATAAGTTAAACTTAGGCTAATTCATGGTTTTCATTGCAATACGTTCACCCCCAGAATTTCGCCTACAAATGCTTATAGGAAATATGCTAGTTGTATTCCGAATTTAAAAAGATTCTACAGGAACATAATTTCATAGTACACAATTCCCTAACGAAAATTGGCGCAAATTCTGTCAGATCAAAGATTTTCTGTACCACACTGTTTGCAATAGGTTCGACCCCAGAAGTTCACCCATATGGTTAGATACGTAGATGAATATGCTAATAAAGTATCAAAGGTTTAAAAAATGTTTACTATACAGTAATTTCGTCATATGCAATTTAGTAGTGGCACACCATTGTCAAATTCCAATAATGTACTATATTCGGTACCAGAATATCTCTACATGCCTTGTAGCCAGTTTTCGAACATAAGGCCATATAGAACTCACTAAGAACTCACTATGTTCTCGTGCTGTGCGAAATATTGTAATAATTCTACCACCAAATATTTATTATAGTAATGTGAAAATATTGCTATATCCATATTATTAGCTGCGTGTACTGATAGAACCTGACTTATCAGGCTAATACCCTAACATTTGTACATCTGGTCAATAAGATCATCATCATTACAACGGTTAAGGTCGATTTTGGCCTTTTTTGTTGAGCAAAAATACTTGATTTAATAGTTTGTCACTGTTTCCTGTAAAGATATCATTTAATCGGTGACATAGATACGATAGCTAAGTGAAACATCACGAGGTCATGGCTGTTTCCCACTGGGTCTTAAGTCAGAATGTTCTACTATATCATTTTCGTTGAAGAAAACTAGGTTCACGGTATTGGTTCTATCCTGGCCACGTAACTTTTAAAAGGTTATCTGTCGGTACAGATCGGGGTCCTGTATTGCATCAAAAATATACTTGCTTTGTGCATTTCACTGGCATTGCAGTGTATATTTCACCAATATATTTCCGGTAAAAGGTTTTCACGTCTGTTTAAGAAGGTATCAAGATTTAGGTTTAAAATATTCTTTACAGTCTTCTTTAATATGTTTGAATGGGTGTCAGGGTCTGTACTGCTTTTTGCGCCGATTTTCTACTGACTGGTTTGCCAGTTCTGTTGATTTCTTTATCTTTACAAGTTGTTGATACCTAATGACCCAAATTTGATCTGTTACGCTCTGTTGATACAGTAGTGCAATTTTCTCATCACTGGCTGCTCTTAATTTTGTCTGTTCCTCTCTCTGTTAAGGAGTTTGGCCTGGAGAAAAAGGATGGATGGAAAAATTGTTGGACTGACCAAAAATATAAGCTGCTTTTCCTAGCCCATAGCTAATACTGCCCATATCTTTTTGCAAGAAATATTCCTTCTTTTGTGGTATTGTCCGCCTATATTTTTGTCATGAGTGGCTTGTATGCCTTTATATAACTTCATTTTTTCATGAAACCGTTGAGTTTATTCTCAGAATTATAATAACCTCTAGGCGCGCTATTTACCATTGATGCCTTGCATCAATATGTGTAATTGTTTCTTTAATTATTTCATCCCTGATATCCAATTATATCAATTCATCATGGATGAAAATGGAGAAATCCGGTTTTAGCTATGCTCCACCCATTTTTAGCTAAACTCAACCCACACCTTGACTGATCCCTGAACTCCCCCACTAACAATTTCCCGAAAACTACTAATTTGACTGGGTGTTGTTCTTGCCTATGACAGCAACAGCGCCCAGTCAAATTAGTTTCAAAATATTCAACAGCTGGTTTATTAAATGGAAATAACATACAATTCGTACAACGTTTAGTCCGTCATCCATTAAGCATTGGTGATGAACTTGGTTACGTCATTCATGACATCATTGATTATGACATCATCCTACATGTCACATAGTTAATTATGACATATGTTATAATGGAAGCGTCATTATCTCATCTATGTCAATTGCTTTGATAATATCATGGATATGAATGTAATTGATGTGTATGTGCAGTTGCTTTAATCTTCCCCAATCGAGATATCCATATAGATAAACAGCAGTCATAACTTGTATGTCTCTCTGATGTCCTTAGTAAATCCATTGTGAGCACAAACTCGAAAATGCATGCGGATCAGCTTCTGTTTGAGTACTTGACAACAAATAATACAATGTTTACTTAGTTGAGATGATTATGGCATCTGAACATTGCATGCTGGTAAATTGAGCAGAAATATTCAAGATCTTATGCTATTTATTGATGCATAATAACTAAGGAAACTGTCTCTGGGCCTTATTATTAGGGGGGAGGGGAGGGGTGGGGTGGAAGGTGTCAAAAAATCAAAGCATTGAACGTGTGGAAATTTACTGTATCACAACTCCTCCGAAAACCATTGGACGGAATTCAAACAAATTTGGTCTGCGAGTTACCCATATGATTACAAAGTGCAAAGGGGCATTTACATTAGCTCTAGCCCAAGGGGCGGGGGTAGGCGGTCCCAGGTGGCCATCAAAGTGTGAAATGGTAAATGTGGGAATTTTCAATGGTGATATCGACCGTCCAATCTAGTTGTACATGTATTTTGTACATGTATTTTGTGGAGTTATCTATTAACTATTGAAATTAAGTAACAGTGAGCAAACTATCACTTATTGTTGTTCTTTTCACAGGAATTAGACACACACCCAGCGTTTGCTAAAGAGATAGACTGGAGTAAGCCACTACACCCAGCAATGGAGGGATTGATCTCTCTGAAATATGACGATATTGATGAAGCAGAAGGTCTGATCAATGCCTACAATTATTTTGCAAACATTCTTGTTAGCTCACCGAGCCAGACTTGTCAAGTGAGCTTATGCCATGGTGACTGTCCGCCTGACTCGTCCATCCATCCATGAACTTTTGCTTTAAAACGCTATTCCCTACTAATCGCGGGGCGGTTTTCAACATAATTTGGCTGGAAGGTCCCTATGGGGGTAGCCTTCAGAACTTGTATTTTGATTGGTCAATTTTTTGGGTTGAAAATCTTAGATTTTATGGAAAATTAACCAGAAATTGTCAGAATGCTGCTTTAAACATTAGAGTACAATTTCTGAATACAATATCAATACAATCTGGCAAGACCATAATGGCCCAATGAAAATTTTAAATTCAGCTAGGTATGGCGTAGTGTCTTATTAAAAGTGTGGCGCAGTGGTTGTTATTACACCACAAAAACATCTTGACCGTTCAATCACTACTTGCTAAATCAATTACTCTGCATTTAGCAACCAGAATGAGATTTTTATGCTCGCTTACATACCCATATATGCCTATTCCTATTCATTATACCCTCATCCAGGCTACTGGTAGGGTACACCCCCAGCATATGCCCGGATAGAGACTGGCACCAGTCTGTACTCACTCCTTGGTGACACCTGTCACTAAGCATGCCTGCGCATGCGCAATATAGCCCAAATAGGAAACGGATTCACTTTTCAAATATTCTGCAAACAGAACAGTTGGCCATATCCAGCTTAAGGTTTTTTTTATAGCTTTGCACTGAAGTTCAGCTTACAACTTTGAGAGTTATTTGATACAGGATTATGCCTACCATGAAATCTATTCTTCCTAAGTTATGTTTAATATATATTTGTGGTGTTTTTGAGGTTCTTAACTCTTTTCATATGAGTTCCTGGTTTTCGTGTCAGTATCCCTGTTTTCGTGGTAGCTATTAATATGCGTATTTATTATCATCATCATTGCTTGAAAACCCTTATTACTCACTCATATCTTACTAGTTTTAGTGCATATACGCTATCTTTTGAAATTAACTTGAAATCTATTGGTCTTTCAGTGAGATATTCAAATCCGTTATTTCCTGCCTTTTGTAAGAATGCTTTGTAGTCTTTAGCTGAGTCTCCTATTTAGAGAATTTGCCTAAGTTTTTTCTTTTTGAAGGAGTTTGCTTCATTCTCTAATTTATTTGGTTTTTAGGAGTCAGTAATTTCAGCTGAGAAAGTGAAATGTACATCTTCCAAGTGCGATTGTCAGCGCTCTACGGATTTTGGGGGGGGGGGGGGGGGGGGGGGGTGACACGTCTGTCTCAAGTGTACCACATGTACTCCACTTAAGATGTGGGTTTTTTTACAAGAGCTGGTCTTTAAGCATTTCGACAGCCTTTTCAAAGATTTTTTGGCTAAGACCGTTTTGCCTTCTGATCGCTCCCCCTCTCTTGCTGAAAAATCTAAGTCAGTTTCTTTTTCGACTTCTACTGTTTCGTCTATGCCAGCAATGGAGGGGGCCTACCTCTAATTCTGATGCCGTTATGGCACTTTTTGCCTGATTTGAATCTTTTGCGACAGTCCTTACTCAATCTTTAGATGAGTGGATTTCCTCTGCCATTCGCGCGGTCAAAGAGGAATTGTCGGAGTCAGATGATAGTCGGAAGTCTAGCGGGCGTGCTTGCAAATGGGGGGAAACCCACTTCCCTCACGTCAAGATAGGAAATTCGTTCTCAGAAATCAAAATCCAAAGAGACGAAGAAAAAGCCTGCTAAAATGATTTTGTGTAAGTCACAGGGAAAAGAACACATAAGTCTTGAGTTGGGGGTGGGGGGGGGGCGTGTGTGGATGGGGCATCACTCTCATGCGGTGGTGTCGGTGGCGGAAGTCCCCGATAAATCGTCCCATGCCAAGGTTCATTTTCCCGTTATTCCAGTTGCCAGAAATGTAAAGAGATCTCCGATCTCTACGTACGCTCCCGTTATGACGTCCGGCTTGTCCGGACATACAGGTTCTATTTCCGGTATGTCTTCTGGCTTGGCCGAACATCCAGTTCCTTTCTCCGGTATGTCTTCTGGTTTTACCGGGCATCCAGGTTCTAGCTCTGTGATGACTTCCGGCTTGGCCAGACATCCGGGGTCTCTAGATCATCTGGCATTTTCGTTCAGACTCGTCTTCTAATCGGTTGCCTTTTTCGGATGCGCCCTTGGTTAATCAAGATTTGATTTTGGAAAATAATAATTTTGTTAACTCCGGTTATTCTCCATCTCGCGTTGGAGTTAGATTTGATTCAAATTATTTTTGTGCTTTTCCGGATCAGGATTTAGTTAGTTATGGTAAAAGCCAGGACTTTGATTCTTCTTCGTCGCTCTCTCAGTCAGTTTCTGTGGCTTCTTCTGGTTTTGTTCCTTCTCCTTCTTTTCGTGATGTGCTGTCAGGTGCTCCCTCCTCTGTTTCTGGGCCTTCTCCTCGTTCTTCTTCTTTAGTTCAGGGAGATAGGTTTGTTCCTTCTTCTTCTTCTTCTGCTCTGTCAGCTAGAGATTTTTCTTCCAGTCATGTCTCCAAATCCTTTTCTCTTTTCCAGTCCTCTGCTATTCCTCCTCCAGGATTTTCCAGCCTTCCTTCTTTTCCTCCCAGTCTTGGTTCTTCAGATCCTGTTTTCTCTTCCTTTTCTTCCTCTGTTCCTTCTAATTCTTCTCTTCCACTTTACTCTTCTTCTTCATCATCCTTTGATCATCTAGACCCTATAGTGTCTGTCTTGCTTTCCCCTGAATTAGAGTTTCAAATTGTAGACTGGTTTAGACGACCTTGTTTTCTGTAGTCCGAGATTCTTCTCTCAATAGCTCTCGTATCAGCTAGATTTTCTATTCTTTCTAGGTTTTCTGCAGGTGGTTTGGGTCAATATTCTTTGGTCGCTGGTCAGAGGAATGATGTTGATCCCATTCCTTCTAATCAGGCTTCCTCTGTTTCCGAATCTTTGTGTTTTCTTCTCATGTTTTTAGAAGTTCTGGTTCTCCTTCCTCTTTAAGGAATTTAGATTCTTTTGCCTCTTGATTTCGATCATTGCTCCCCTTCTCCTTTACCTTCTTCTGCTCCTTCATTTCCTAGATCAGTCAGGGCCAGGGATCTGAAGAGGTTTTACCCGGTCAGGGCCTCTTCAGATGATTGGTCCATGACTCATCAATGGATTGCATCTAGTCTTTCTGCCAGGGATCTTCGAGATCAGATTTCTATTTTGAAACGTGTTAAGAGAGACTCTTCCTCCGTTAAGAGTCCCAATTCCTCTCCCAGGAGGAAGAGAATCAGGCCTGACGAGTTTGGTGCTTATCCCTCTAGGATAATTACCAACTCTAACTTATCCTCCAGTTCCCAGGCCCAATCCGTGGATGAGGATCGATTCGAGTCCATCTCTTCTCATCGTCCTAGAACCCAAGTCCGGCAGGCTCCTCCCTTTCAGGCAAGAAGGGGCCAGTCTTATTCCCATGGATCTAGATCTAGTTTGAGGGGTCATTCCTTTAGAGGCTTCCAGAGTAAAAGAATTTGAAGGGATGGCCTTAGCCTGGGTAGGCCTAACCCTATCTCTTTACCCAGCTTACTCCCTTCCTCTTCCCTTGCCTTTGGATCAGTCGGTGCAATCCCTTTTCCCCAGCGTGCCAGTAGGAGGGCGCCTGTCTCTGTTTTGGGAGACTTGGCAAGCCCTTGTTCAGGACTCCTGGCTCATAGATCAGATCTACTGGGGTTATGCACCTTCTTGGATCATTCATCCTCCTCCTCTGTCTTTCCTTCCCAAGTGGACTCCGGTTCCTTCCAACCCGGAGAAGCTGGGCGCTTTAGAAGACGAGTTGGATTTGATGATTTTAAAGAAAGCTGTAGAAGAGGTTCCCTTATGGAGAGTAGACACACCAAAGTTCAAGATGGAGACCATCTCCCAGATTATCACCGGTCTGAATTCAGGCATGTGGACCTCTTCCATAGACCTAAAGGACACCTACTTCCACGTTCTCATCCACCCTTCATTCCGAAAATTCATGAGATTCGCCTTCAAAGGTCGGGTATGGCAATTTCGAGCCATGCCCCTCGGCATGACCACGGCTCCGTTCTTCTTCACTCGTCTAGTGTCAGCCATGGCAGGAATCTTGCACCGTCGTTCGATCCATCTTCATGTTTATATAGACGATTGGTTAGTAAAAGCAGTCTTCCTCAATTCTATCGGGGATCATTCCAGAGGTTTGCAGTCTGGCATGCAGCCTAGGTTGGATTTTAAATCTAAAAAAGTAAAGTTTAGTCCCCTCTCAAGTGTTCACCCACCTAGGCGTTTCATTCGATCTGGCTCACGGTCTAGTTTTCCCTTCAGACCAAAGAGTAGAGGCCATTTCATAGGCAATGGAAATTCTGTCTTCTTACATGGTCAGAGCAAATTTCTTTCTCAGGGTGATAGGCTTGATTGTCAGCGTCGAGAGTATCATTCCTTGGGCGGTGCTGATGAGAAGCCCCTTTTAAATGTACTTGATGTCCCTTTGGCAGCAGTCGGTTCACTCCATTTACCATCAGATTCCAATCGGAGAACACCTAATGCCCCATCTAGATTTTTGGAAGGATCGTTCTCTGCTCATGTTGGGTGTCCCTCTGGTCAAGTCCTCCCCTCAGGCGATTATCTTCACAGACGCTTCCCAAGAGGGATGGGGAGTGGTCTGGGATTTCCTATCTGTTTCTGGCCTTTGGTCCCTGGAGGAGTCGGCAGGTCACATCAACAGCCTGGAGTTGTGGGCTGTCAAGAAGGCTCTCCTCTCGTGGTCGGATCGAGTGAAAGGCCTCAAAGTCTCGATTCGATCGGACAATTCGACGGTGGTGTCCTATATCAACAGACAGGGGGGAACGAGCTCATCCCTCCCTTGTCTGGAAGTGTGGAACCTTCTCTTGTGGTGTCGCAAGAATCAAATTTTTCTAGTGTCCTCTCATGTCCCAGGCAGTCTGAATTTTCTTGCGGACCAACTGTCTCGTCACAACAAGTTCGCCCACACAGAGTGGCAGTTAAAGAGGTCAGTTGCCAGAGCGATCTTCAAGCTTATGGATCGTCCCCATGTAGATCTTTTTGCGACCTGTCTAAATGCCCAGATCTCCTCTTTCATGTCTCCTTTTCCGGACAATCAGGCGTTGGCAGTGGACGCCCTGTCTCAGTCCTGGACAGGAATGTTCTCTTGTGCATTTCCTCCAACAATCCTGATTCCTTTGGTCTTGAGGAAGGTCAGGGACTGGATCTGCGAAGTTCTTCTGATATCTCCCTTTTGGCCAAAGCGGATCTGGTTCGTAGATCCCCTCAATCTCCTGGTAGACTTCCCTCGTCTTCTTCCAGTCTCCCCAGACCTTCTGTCTCAAGTAAGGGGCACATGTCTTCATCCAAACCCAGGAATTTTCAGTCTGTTTGGAGAATATCGAGTGTACGGTCTCTGAGATTGAAGTTTCTGCAAGATCTCAGGAAATTATGGATTCAGCCAGGAGGGAGTAGACCTGTAGAGTTTACAAGGGTCGACTTAAATTTTTTGGAGAATGGTGTGCAGACCATGGTTTCTTGCCCGATTTTGTCTCTATTTCTTAAGTGACTTTTTATCCTATCTCTGACTCTTTACAATTGTCTGCTAACACAGTCAGGGGTTTTAGGTTTTTTTGGCATCTTCACTTCCTTGCCTTTTGAATGCTGGTGTTAAGGACACGAAAATTCTTAATGGTTTTATTGGAGGATTGGGCAATATCCGCCCTCCAATAGCTAAGCCTTTGTCTTCCTGGAATTTGGCTCTGGTTCTTCAGGTTTTGGCAGGCCGTCATTTTGAACCTATCTCTTCTATTGGCATGAAACTTTTAACTTTTAAGACCGTTTTTCTGGTTGCCTCTGCTTCTGCTGGAAGACAATCCAAAATTCATGCTTTTTCTGCTGAGAAGGACAGATTTATAGAAGCTATCAAGCTACGCCGATCATTTTAAAATCTTTATCTTCCTTTTTGTCGTCTGACAGATTTTGGGGGCCCGTCAGGGCTTTTAAAGTTTATAAGCATCGTACTGATTTTAAAAGATCTGATCCATCCCATTTATGGGTTCCGTATGCGGAAGAGGTAGCCAGACCGGTCTCTAAGGCCGCTATTGCCAGATGGTATTGTGAGACCATCTGTCTTTGTTATCAGATTGCTTATCCTGATCAAATTAACCTTTCTCACGTTAAGGCTCACGATGTTAGAGTGATGGCTACCTCTTTCGCTCTTTTCGCTGGCTCATTTTTAGACGAAGTAATGCAGGTCGCAGGATGGAAATCTGAGTCAACTTTTACCTCTTTATTTAATGGATCAGAGTGCAGCGACCTTTGTATACGCCCCTGCAAAGCGGGGTTGTATTATGTGATGGCGCTCGCCCTCCGTCCGTCCGTCTGATTCTTGTCCGGAGCAGATCTCAAAGAGTTTTGAACCTACACTCACAAATTTTTTTCAGTAGTTATATTACCTATAGACGAAGTGTCATGATTTTGGTTCAGCAAGATCTGCCCATATTCGCCAGAGGTATCTCTCTTGAAAGATTAAAATTTGTCAAAATTGTCTTGTCCAGGCCAAATTTCGAAGAGTTGAACCCACACATATAGCGGAAGTGTCATGATTTTGTTTTGGCATGATCCGCCTATAATCGCAGGAGTCATGATTTAATTTCGGCAAAATCCTCATATATTTGCGGGAGTTATCTCCCTTGAATGATTAAAATTCGTCCAAATTTTCTTTTCCTGGCCAGATCTCGAAGAGTTTTGAACTTACACTTGCAATTTTTTTTTCATGTTAAAATAACAATTTTATTCAAGGCTTCTTTACAGTGTAGGTCATGTGATACACATAAACTGTAAATCTTATTTTCCATGTTGTAGAGCGTTGCTGATTTTTTGCTTTGTTTATAGATCAGATGCTACCAGAGATTTGTCTTGGATACACTCTGTTCACATATAAGCTCATGGCTAAATGCACACAGACATCTAGCTGCCATGAAAGCAAACAAGTGTACAATTGTGGTGGATGGCATATTAACCTCTTATCTCAAACTTGTACACCTGCTCCCAAAATATATGTGTAAGTCCGCGCTAAGGGTGGAAATCATATGATAGCACTCCCCATATGACCATTTCTGGTTCTCTAATGATATCGCCTTTGAAAAAAATAAAATTCATTAGAAATATTGTTTCCGCTGGAAAATTTGGTATAAAGATAAACATGTTTCAAGATGTGATCAGTTGTATTGGTGTTTCATTGAGATATATTCGCATACACCAACTGGTGTTATCTCCTCTACAAAGCTTAAGATTCAAACAGACTAATTGTTCACATTTATCATTCCTCAAACAAGTATGTTTGCGTGTGTATGTTGAGTTTCACTAAAACTCTTGTTTAGAAATATCACGATTTTAACTAAAAAAGCTGAAGACCATTTACCAAGCACATCCCATCATTTTCATTAAGACTGTGTGTCTGTAAGAAATGGTGAGAGTTTATCTTGTTTTATTCATTTCTTTGTGTTTAAAGTTTTCCTTGTTTGATAATCACTGTGTGATTGATTAAGATGCACCATTATGTTATGTTATTAACATTTGGGTAGGTTTTGTTTGATTTTTATCCTTGCTTATGAATTCTCAAATCTCCACCCACCAAGGGTTTACAGTGTGGCACTGACCAAATCTACGGGTTTAGCAAGTAGTGATTGAACGGTCAAGATGTTTGTGTGGTGTAATAACAACCCCCAACAGACCCCCACCCCCCCTTACGGGTTGGTCTGTAGTTTTATTAACCACTATAAAACATACTTACCGTTCAATCACTAGGCCACTTTTTTTGGTTTACGGATCCGCCGACCCTAAAAAATGGCAAAGTGGACAAAAATAAAATTCATATATACTCCTAATAGTACTTATTTAAAATAAAATAAAAGTTTCTTCGCTTCAAAAATGTCCTGTCAGAATGAGATTAAAGGGAGAGATGCAGAGCATCCAATGTCTGAAAGTTTAGATAGAATAGTTCCTGGTCATTACGAAACTATGAAGAACCTGGAGCCGGTATACAAATATCGCACGCTGTGAATGTTTACCGCCCAGCAGGTCATAAACAAATCGGTTTCGTTCTCTAGCAAACGTTTATAGTTGAACCTAAACATCAAAACCGTGAAGAGTAGTTGTTTAGCTATTTGTGCGTTATTTATGTGAATACTATCTAAAATGATTGAAAACCGTGATTTAATATATCAACATGCCAACTTCACGCGACGGTGTGTGGTGTTTCAGTGTACGTGTGTGATGCAAAATTGTCACCTGTTCTTGAATGAGATGGTTGATAGTAGAAAAAATACATGACAGTGAATATAAATATTATTAAAAGCCACATTTTCCGACTTTACCGTGATTTATACAAACCAGCTGCCTATGATCACTAATATAGGACTTGGATGCAGTGTACTAATATGATTGACATTGCCAAATAATTACATGATATCCATATATTTTCTGTTTTTATAGTGAATATTTAGAAACTAATTTAACTGGAACGTGTTGCTGCCTTAGACAGCAACAGCCCCGTGTCAAATTAATTTCAAAATATTCAACAGAATTGGTTTCATAGCGTAAAGAAAATATTCAACAGAATTAGTTTTATAACGGAAAGAATATACTTTTTAAGGGAATTGAAATGGTTAATGCCTATTTAATACCGCAGCAATATACTCGGCCCTGTGAGGGTTCATACCTATTTGGTCGGTTCTCTAACGTAAGGTAATATATCTTTGATATGGGCTAAGTCGGTTGTGGCGTTGAATAGGCGTTGAGTGACGTCTGACGTGAGACCATATCTTTGACATGGCCTAACGTCAGATGTTGCTTAATGAGCAAATGTCTATTTAATACCGCAACAGTGTACTAGGTCCCATGAGGGGTCACACATATTTGCTCGGTTCTTGAATTTGTATAAATAAAATATGAAATCATTAAATCTTTTTTTTTTATTCCCTCCACATTTTCCGACTGAAAAAAAAAATGCATCAAACGGGGTTTTTTTTAATTCCCTCCGACTCCACATTTTCCATGACTGAAAAAAAAAAAAAAAAAAAAAACCCCATCAAACAGTATTTTTTTTTTTTCCGACTGACAGACCCTGGGTTTTAGGGGTAAAAATCAGTAAACCAAGAAATAAAAAAAGTGGCCCTATGACCCGGCCTCGGCCACCACGCATGGGAATGATTTGAGAATCTATACAGGCTATGTGGCACTTAAATTTAGAAAAGTAAATCTGTTTCCTATTTGGGCTCTATTGTGCATGCACGGGAATGCTTAGCGACAGGTGTCACCAAGGATTGAGTACAGACTGGTGCCAGTCTCTATCAGGGCATATGCTGGGGGTGTACCCTACCAGTAGCCTGGATGAGGGTATAATGAATAGGAATAGGCATATAGGGGTATGTCAGCGAGCATAAAAATCTTATTTTGGTGGCTAAATGCAGAGTAATTGATTTAGCAAGTAATGACTGAACGGTAAGTATGTTTTTTAGTGGTTAATAAAACTACAGACCAACCTACAAGGGGGGGTCTGTTGGGGGTTTTACTGTGGCGAATTGGTTTCTAAAAGTGTGGCGCAGTGGTTTTCTAAAGCTACATATTTCTCTAACCAGCTTTGGTCAAACATAGATGCTATTAACTAGAGTAATTACAACAAATCTGCATTGCGTGATATTTTATGATTTAGCGAAAATGTTTAGTTTGAAAAACATTGATATTCTTGCCGAATTATCCCTGCTCATGGGGAAATGGCACTGGGTTGAATGCCCCAAAAACTTTATTTGAATTTAAACATTTTAATGTTTTCTTTCACAAAACAACTCACAAAATAACTAATATAGATATAACTCAGTATTTACAACCATTTTCCACATTCACATGGGTTAGTATCATAGGAAAATGTAAGCCTTTACAAAAAACCCAACTATCTTGGCGATTCAAAATCTTTGATTATTCAATTATTTGGTTTTGCTTTCGTCCAAGATCATCTTTGAACAAATAATCGCGATTAATCGAATAATCAAATAATTGTGCAAGCCTAGGTTCTAGGCTTCCGAAGTTCGATTTTATGAAAAATTTATCAGAAATTGTCAAAATGCTACCTTTCATTAACCGCTTGGTGGATTTCAACTTAATGTTACTGAAAGGACCCTATGGGAGCTAGACTTCAGGATTTGTATACAGAGATTTGATTGGTAAATCTTTCCGACCGCCATCTTGAATTTTCTGAAAAATGGTATGAAATCATTTAAAACGCTTCTCCTCATTAACTGCTTGGGTGTTTTCAACCAGATTTGGCTGGAAAGCCCCTAGGGTGGTAGGCTTCAGAACTTGTCTACAGAATGTTGATTGGTCAATTTTTCCGATGGCCTAACCAATGGCTAGATTTCAATGAAACCTGATTGGAAGGATCCTATGGTCATATGCTTCCAAATATGTATAGAAAAATTTGAATGGTTAATTTTTGCGAAGGCAATCCTGGATGTTAACACAATTTTTCAGAAGCCTATAACTACGATTTAATCAACGGCTTGATTGCAACCAAACTTTGGTGGAATGATGAGAGGCTTCAACAAATCAAATCGCAATTTTGATTGGTCAATTATGTTGATGGGCATCTTGGATTTTCGGAAAATTATCTATCATGTCTATTTAAATGCAAATGGTTCAAATGCTAATGACCAAGGTGAGCATCACAGGACCTTTGGGGCTCTTGTTTTATAAGTAACTGATTCAAGGAATTTTAAGCTTTTATTCAAGCTGATAATTTGATAAATAGGATAATTTGAAACTACATACTTAGGACACTGATAAAGATCATTAGCTCACCTGGACCGAAGGGCCAACTGAGCTTATGCCATAGCAGCCATCCGTCGTCCTTCCATCCATTGTCCGTCCATCAGTCCGTCTGTCAAATCTCATTTATGCTTTGACTGATTTCAACGAAATTTGGCTGGCAAGATCCTATGTGTGTAGGCTCCAGAAAATCTATTCAGAATTTTGATTGGTAAATTTTTCTGGGAGCCATCTTGGATTTTCAGAAAATTTTCTCAAAATCATTTAAAACGCTACTCCAATATAAATGGGCTGAATTCAACGAAACTTGGGTGGACTAAGTCTATGCTTGGAGGCGTCAACACTTCTAACGAGAATTCTAATTGGTCAATATTTCCGGCAGTCATCTTGGATTTTCTGAAAATTTCTCGAAATCTGTTAAAAGCCTACTTTTCATTAACCACTTGGCCGATTTCAAGCGAACTTGGTTGGGACGATCCTAGAGTGTTATGCTTCAGAACTTGTATGCAGAATTTGTTCTTTTTTTTGGCAGCCATCTTGAATTGTCAAAAAAATACCAACATCGTTACTCATTAACTGCTTGGTCACCAAATTTGGCTCGAAGGATCCTATGCTGGTAGGCTCCAGAAATTGTATTCAAAATTTTGATTGGTAAATTTTCTGGCGTCCATCTTGGATTTAGCAAAAATTTTATAGAAATCATTTAAAACCCTACGCCAATATAAATGGCCTGACTTCAATGAAACTTGGGTGGACTTAAATTCTATGCTGGTAGGCTTCAACACTTCTAAAGGAGAATTCTGATTGGTCAATATTTCTGGTGGCCATCTTGGATTTTCTGGAAATTATGTAAAAGCTGACTCCTCATTAACCACTGAGCCGATTTCAAGCAAACTCGTTTGGGAGGACTCTAGAGTGGTATGATTCAGAACCTGTAAACAAGATTTTGATGAGTATTTTTTCGGCATTCATCGTGAATTTTCTTTAAAATAGTTTGAAATCATTTAAAATGCTACTCAGTAAAAGCTTGGGCAATTTCAACCAGACTTGGCTGGAAGGATAATAGGCAGGTAGGTTTTGGAACATGTATAATTACATAATTTTACATAATTCTGATTGGGACGACTAGATTGGTATGCTTCAGATGTTGTATACAGAATTTTTATTGGTCTTTTTTTTGGTGGCCATCATGAATTTTCTGAAAAATGTCAAGAAATTTTTTTAAATGGTACTCATTAACTGCATGGGCAATTTCAACCAGACATGGTTGGAAGGATACTAGGCTGGTAAGTTTTAGAACATGTATACACAATTTTGATTGGTAAATTTTTCTGGCAGTCATCTTAAATTTCTGGAAATCACTTAGACCTACTCCTCAGTAATCGCTTGAATGATTTCAAGCAAACTCAGCTGGAAGGACCCTAGAGTGGTGTGCTTCAAAGCTTATATACAGAATTTTGATTGGTCAATTTGTTCGGCAGCCATCTTGAATTTTCCGAAAAATGCTTGAAAATCATTTAAAACGATACTACCGGTACTCATTAACCACTTGTTAAACTGGGTGAATAAAAGAACTTGATCCTTGATAAAACATGGTTGTCATGGACCAGTCAAAATTCCTGTTTTGATAGCCATATTGGATTTTTTTTTATTGGCTGGATGGAACCTAAGGTTCAATCTGATGGTGTGGTCATCGTTCATCATTAATTTCCCACTATTTTATTGATTGTACTGAATTCCCAAATATGTCTTGTTGTTGCTGAATTTAAAGTATGTTGTGTGTTCAAATGCTAATGGTTCAAATGCTAATGGTCCATGTGAGCGCTAAGGCCCTTCGGCCTTTTGTTCAATACTGTTTTACCAGTCAGAGCCATCTGGTAACTTGTTTCATTCCTAAAACTTCAATATCATAATTTAAACTCATCCATGCAGGTTTACTGTTTAAAATATTTTAAAATTTATTTTAGCAAAATAACAGCCTTTAACCCTTTCACCGATGAATTCCACATATCTCATTTTCACGGCAACCATACAGGAAAACTAGAATATTTTAAAATTAATTTTACTGTAAGATGTTGTAGCCTTAGGCAGCAACAACTTCCACTCAAATGTACCCTGAAGGTGGGGCTTAGAATACACCTTCCGTATCCTCTGCGTGTCGTAAGAGGCGACTAAAGGAGGTAAGGGTGAGGTAACCCTGACAGAAACCTCGAGTGCTGAAGACGGAGGTTCCAGGCCGCACGGCGCACTCTAATAAACCATGGATCCACGCACTTAACGCATATGATCATGTCGATAGTCACTTACAGGATTGGCGGTATGATCAGCGAACGAAAAGAAGAAAAGAAGAAGACTTCCACTCAAATTAATTTCAAAATACTCAACAGAATAAGTTTTTTATCATAAAGAATTTTTATGGGACTTGTCAGTGAAAGGATTAAGGCAGCAAGAACAATGAAATTAGTTTCAAGTTATTCAACAAACCCATTCTTACAATGTAAACAATGTCATATCTAATATATGAATGAAAGGTTTAGCTTATATTGTGACATAAGACACTTATTAGATAAACACTTCAAAATTACTGGAGACTACGACCTTCTGACATGTATTAGGCTTACAGTCCAATTACTTTCTAAATAATTTACCGTAGTATCTTTTATTTAACTAAGTAAAACTATTTACCTAAGAATTTGTTGCTTAACACAAGTTGATAACTGTCTGAATAGGCAACTGTCTGTTCATTATGAACCAAGAGCTACTACTACATGGGTAGGTAGTTGAGTGAACAGATCCAATCTGTTACTCGCTTATCTGAATTCATATTAAAAATATATCACTTATTGAAGTTATTAGCTGACATCACAATTAAAATGACATATGTTTGTACGAAGTCAAAAAGTCAATTTATAAAATGACGAAAGTGTGCACATTATATTTCTTTGGTGAATTTACAATTTAATGAAGATTCTGTTGAAAAGTTTGAAATTCATTTAACTGGGAGCTCCCAGTCAAATTTGTTTCAAAATGTTCAACAACTTGCCTGACGTATATAGTTTCCTTGAAATTTATGTTCTGGGAATTTGGTGTTCGAAAGGTTAAAATCGATTCCAACATGCATACAAAGTGGGCAGAGCTTAGCTAGAAATGTGTGGGGCATAGTTAAAAATTTACGGCTCTATTTATTTACTGGTAAGGACTTCATTCTTTGCTTGTAACATTGGGCATATTAATAAATATACTACTCATTGGAAAATGAATCTGTGGTACAACAGTAAGATACTAAACATTCAAGGGATGAACCGTTCGATTATTCAGACATAATTTTGCGCAATAAATATCAAAGATCCATTGACAGTGAGCCTGGGTAAGAGTTGTATGCAGTATGGAAATGCATTATTAGTAAGTATTTAAACTTTGTCAAATAATATCCACACCCCTTTAGTGCTGCTCACATTTTTGTCTTGCCTGCAAAGCAGAAAGCGAGACAGCGATTATTAATTCTTGTGGCGGCGGCCATCATTTGAGCACTGGCTCATCTTATTTCAATGAAACTTTACAGAAGTGATCTATACTATACACCATCTGGGATGTGATCTGCATAACAATAGATTTCATTTCGCGGCACTTTTACTATTTTTTTTCACGGTTTTGGACTTGGACATTTTTCATGCATTTTGCACCTTTGGTTAAGGTTTTTAAATCAACTTAATGTTTAGCAATGGCTCATCCAATTTCAATGAAACAGACAAGTGATCTATACTATACAGGGATATGATCTGCGTAACAATAGTTGTTATTACACCACAAACATACATTAACGTTCAATCACTACTTGCTTAAATCAAACTGCATTTAGCACCAGAAAAAGATTTTAATGCTTGCTTTCATGCCCTCCATACGCCTCTACCAACTCATTGTACCCTCAACCAGGCTTCTGGTAGAGTACACTCTCACCATACAGCCTGCATTAGACTGGCACCAATCTATACGCACTCCTCTAAGACCTAGGTCAAAGTGCATGCGCAGAGGAGACTAAGAGTAACATAGAATCACTTTCAAATTTTTCTGCTAACAGAAAGGTTTGTTTTGTGCCGGTCATAGTTGTTTGTGCTTGCCTTCTGTGTCAGATATTTATTTAAGAGGATTATTTCTTAATATCATGCCTGCAATGAAGTCCCTATTATCTAAGTTATGTGGCAGAGTAACTTTATGGTTGTATATGTATTATTTGTACTTTTGTTACTGGTTTTCGTGGTAGTCTACTATGCCATACCATTTATACGCTCATAAACACGCTAAGAGGGATTGCTGTAAATATCAATCCTAGGTACCCGTAACATGAAGAATTTAAAAGTTTATTTCTAAAAGGTAAACTTTTACTTATACGGATCTATGATTTGAATTTACATTTTCCTACCATTTCTAGCATGTGCTTTCCCTGCCTTTGTTAGGCATTTGTTAGAGTTGGCTAGAGATTTCAGAAGCTGTATGCTTCATCTTTTCCTGTTTTTTTGTTTATAGGATTCTCTGAAATAAGCTGAAAAGGTGAAATGTTCATCGTCTAAGTTTGATCGCCATCACACCTCTGAATTCGCTGGACACGTGTGCCTTAAGTGTACTTCATGTACACCTAACGTTATGTGCGGTATTTGCAAGGGGTGGTTGCCAGCTTTACAAAAGATTTACTTCAAAGCTTTTGTTTCAAAAACGCAGGTGTCCTCTGATCGCTCCCCTCCTATTGCTGCAAAGGGCAAAGAATCTAGCCCTCCTAAATTAGAAAAAGAAAGAACTCCTGCAGCAGTGGAAAGGGGGCCTCCATCTTCTAGTCAGAATAGCGACACAGTTTTGGCTCTTCGCCCGTTTTGAGTCATTTGCCACTGTCTTAACTCAGACTTTGGACGAACATATTTCTTTGGCAATTCGAGCAGCGAAAGCGGACAGTGACTCCTATGGAACCATTCCGAATCCTAAAGACCATGTCTGTAAGTGGGGTAAACCCGTGTCCCTCACCACGAGACAGGTGGCGAGTCCTAAGGCCAAGAAAAAGGATAGCAGGAAGAGAATGGTGGGCTCGTGCAGATCACCAAATTCTCAAACCCACGTAAATTTTTGGGCCAGGCAAGACCTTCAAGTGGTGGTGCTGGACGTGTCCAGTTCACAGATTGCCAATGTCAAAGTCTCGGTCGTTCCAGTCATGGGCAACATTTGTAGGCGGCCTGTTATTTTCTGCTGGTTGCTAGGATAGTTCGATTGTTTTCTTCCGGTCCGTGTTCTTCCGGTTCCGCCATTTCCGGGTATTCTGTTGCCCCGGGTCTGCAGGACCGGGGTCAACTGCCGACTTCTGTTTCCGGTTCCCGCTCTTTTGCTTCCGTTCCGACTTCCGGTGTGGCTGCGCTTCTGGGTCTTCATGATCTTGGTCAGCTTCCGCTTGGTGCTTCCGGTTTAAGTAGTTCCGTTTCTGGTCTGGCTTCCGGTTTGACTTCCGGATTTGCTGTTCATTCGGGTCTATGATTCTAATCGGCTTCCGGTGTCAGCTTCCGCTTCCTGCTCTTCCGCTTGTCGCTCGACTTCCGGTTTTATTGATCACTCGGGTCAGTATGATCCTAGTCAATTTCCGGTTCCAGCTTCCGGTCTTCGCACTTCCATTTCCCGTGCGACTTCCGGTTTGAATGATCTGCAAGGTCTTCAAGATCCTGGCCAGTTTCCGACTTCCACTTCACATATTTCTGGTCTTTCCTTGACTTCTGACTCACGTAGTTCCGGTGCCAAGATTTTTCCTGCTTCCGTTTTTTCGTTCATCCGTGGATAGGGTCGCTTACGGTTTCAGGGACATCAATTTCCGTGTTCGTTTTCTTAGGTCCTAGTCATCATCTGGCCTAAGAGTTAGTCTTATTTTTGCATTTGCTTTATAGAATCGGAATAATCAATGGCTGAAAATCTTCATACAGAGACATTGACAGTCTTGAATTTATACATACATTCAGCATTTATTCTTTAGCAGTAACAGTATTTCAACCTAATTAAAGACTTCCGACTGGTTCCTGTATGGTTTTTTTGGTTTAGCTTATTTTCAAATGTGCCTATCGTCGGTTTATATAGAACAGTCAGCCGATAAGGCAGTTGTATTCTTCCGTCAAGCGTGTATTTTCAGTTAGTTTTAATGTTCCCATGCTTCGTTATTTAATATTTTCTTCTTTCGGATTTAGTTTATTTATTGATTTATTTATTTCTCTTTCTGTCTAAGTTTCTACGCATCATCTCTAGATACGTAATTTTTCTTTCATCCGCCTTTAGATGGCCAGTTGTCTTCGAGCCGTTCAGTCTTCTCTCGCTCTTTTCTCCTCTTATGTTGGCAGGTTGACATTTATTTTAACCTAAGGGAGTTAATTCGTTGACATTTTCTCCCGTAATTTTTAATTCTAAATCTCGGCTTTTATTTCTTCTTCTTTTCCTTTTATGGGTTATTTCTCTTTTTTTAGTGTCTATTCTTGTGGACATTATTCTTGGCTCCATTCTCTTCTCGGGGTTCCCTCTCTTGATTCTATTCCTTTTCAGTGTCTGTAAGTTTTGCCTCTGTCATGGTTACGGTGAGTCATTTCACCCTGGCTTCATGTCGCCTCTTTGTCATTTCAGCGTTTTTCGTCCCTTTCGCTATTATTTTTCAAATTTTGGCCTTGCCTTTAGTTTTATCCTTTTACTTCAAAATTTTCAGTTTTTCTCGGCTAGTAAATTTACATTTGTTGTTCTTTCCTCCTACTTCCGGTAGCTGTCTATCGTCGTCTTATCTGTCAGTTTGATAACTTTCTTTCCTTTTTTCATTTTCCCTTTTAATTCCTTTCATAATATCTTTATCTTTTTGTAGTTTTCTGGTTTTTTCTCCTAGATCAGAGTTTATTGTGCTGATCCTTCAAGTTGTCTTTATGTATGTTTATTTCATAGCTTTATTTTTTTCTATAGGCTTTTCCGTATTATTCACTTCCTTCTTGTCATTCTCAGTAGATGGTTTTCAGTTGTTTTTTCTGTACCTTGATTTCTATCTTGTGGGGGGCTGTTGTGTGAGATCAGGTTTTCTGTCGTGTAAGTTTAATATCTTCTTAATAGCCTTAAGTCTCATTTTTTCATGTCTGATTGGTAGGTTCCTCAAATTATTTTTATATTTTCCTTCCTCTTTTTAGTTGTTTTCATAGAGGTTCTTGGATATCCTGAACAATCCTATCCACGATTCTGTGCACAGAATCGGTGCCGATTCTCGGCCTGCGAGAATCGTGAAGATTCGATGACAATTGAGCATTGTGTCGATGCTGTACGCGAGAATCGAGGATTTTGTAAAAAAAGTTCCGTCAATGATTCTGGTAATGAGAATCGTTCAGAAAGTTTTTTGGGAGAATCGACAAATTTTCCAAAATTCTTTCTGAACGATTCTCACTACGAGAATCGTTGGGGGATTTTTTTAAAAAACCTTTCGAATAATATTGAATGGATGCTAACGGGAACATGAATTGGCGAGCATTGTGCCAGCGGGGAATCCAGTTGAAGATGAAAAAAACACTTTTTTAGAACTTTAAAACAAAAGCAGCACTAATTTATAGCACATTTATAGCAACTCAGACAGTATAGACCTACTTATTTAAAACAGCACTAATAGACAAACACACACAAACACACACGTTCACTTACATTCGCACACACATACACTTCAGCACTTTGTAAACAGTTTGATTATTGAACAGTGAAAACAGCATTGTTGTTCAGTAGTCTATATAGACACACAGTACTCACGCGATGCTTGAGGTCTTCAACTGATCCGGATGTGTCTTTCTCACTGGCGTTACGTTGAAGAAATTTAATTAATTGTTCCTTTCTCATCTTGTGGATCTTGGCAACTTCGCTTGCCGCATCATAGCATGTGTCCTTCGCAACCTATAATAATAATAATAATAATAATAATAATAATAATCTTTTAAATATTTTGAAAGTAATTTAACTGGAAGATATAGCCACGTATGACGGCAATGTTTTCCAGTCATATTAATGAATATATTCACCAGTATAAGTTATTAGTGAGAAACCGATTCTATTAACTAGAATCGATTGAGGTATTGATTCTAGTAATTTGGAATCGACAATTATATGGATCCCCGATTATCTTTCTGCATAATAGTTCTGATTATTTCAATTCTCGTAATCAGAATCAAGTGAGGCGCCGATTCTCGTAATCAGAATCGATTGAGTCACCGATTCGTGTAATCAGAATCGAGTGGTGTCTACATTATTTAAAAAAAAATCTTATTGAATGTCCATTAGCAGGCCAAGAGAGGACTATTCTTTAATTTTACCACTGGAATGACTGGCTCGGTTATTGAGCCAGGCATTCCAGTGGCAAATTTTCAAAAATAATCCTCTTGACCTGTACATGGACATTCCATAAGACCACACTGCATAGGCAAGTTGTGGCCGGATTCTTCAAGAAAGAGTTAAGCTATTCTCCCTCAACCTATTAAATTTCAAATCGAATGTTCTTTTAATGGAAAATAAAGCACGCCTAGACTAGCCAGGCATTTAATCAAAACAAATGTTCCCGATCGGATAAATTGGGAGTCAGAAAGGTTTACTAGTACGCAAGCATTGTGGTTCCATTTGCCCATCTGAAATCATTATTCTAACTTATGGCGATAGTTATGGAGAAAGCCAGTTTCAGCTAGTCCTTACCCATTTTAGCTAAGCTCCACCTCCACTCCACCAGTGTTGGGATCGATCGATACATGAGCTACATGACTATAAATTTGCCATAAACTATATATAAAAGATATTGAATAATTTGAAACCCATTTAACTGGGTCCTATGGCAGCAACAGTATCAAGTCAAATTAGTTTAAACATTTCTTGACGAATCCGACCAAAACTGGCCCATGCAGTGGTCTTTTGGAATGTATATTTTGAAATTAGTTTAACTGGAAGATGTTGCTACTTATGACAGCACCAACGTTCATTCAAATATAGTGGAATGTGTTTACTATTTAACATATATATGAATATTACTTTTTCATATGGCATCTATAAGTTAGTGCTACATAAAATAGTCTGCTTCTGATTCTATGTAAATATACACTTAACGGTGTCGATGTCGCCTGTCGAATCCTGTGGCGGTATTCGGCAATAGTCTCGCTGTCATCACGGACCAGACTGGTGATGGTGTGTCCGATGCCGCCTATGGTGGGACCTTGCACTGACCTGGTGGCATCCTATTGATCTGAATGCTGCTTGCACATTTCACCACACAGGTCTTTAGCCTTTGTCATGGTCAGTGTATCCGATAATGACCGTTTAAAGTCAATTGCCCATGGTTCTTGCCTAGCAAACACGTTGACTACAAACATCACTTTACGATTCCTTAATAGCTCATTCCTAAACAAGTGAACCGTATACAACTCCTCTGTCACTACAGATTTCGGACGACAATCTGCTGAAATTCTCTTCTCATCCATCTCCGCAAATGTCATATTTCTAAAATAGTCATTGTGATGCCGTATCGCAACCACCTCAAACCGATTCCAGACTGGCATTTCCTTCGGGAAAGGCTCAAACAAAATATGAATACCTGGCTTGAGAACAAGTGTAACTAATAGATATCTTGAAATAAATTTCAAATGAATTGGTAATATTATAATCTTTGCTACACGTATATATACATGATTTTGTGGATAAATTGTACTCATCCCCCCTACCCACCACATCTTTGAAGCAGATTCAAATCAAATGAACAATATGAACTTATTCTCACCTCTATTATCTACCCGTCATTGATCCAATTCTGTTTTGCCGTCTATTATTTTCATGACATTTCACTCAACTAATTAAAAGCTTGACCATGTCTCCGTTAGTACAATAGCACTTTGCGCCTGTCTTTGATTGCCCGCATGCCACATTCATCTTGGATTAATCTAGTACCAGTGATCTCTAATTAATTGAATGATAATTAATCAAATGCTCATTGATCACTTCACCATCAGTTAAGGTATTGAAATTTTTGCTTTGATATTAAAGTGATTAGTAATTTATGTCTTCTGTAATTTCCTATATATACACGATGCTGAATTTGTTAATGTATACTTTGACTATCACGTTAATGAATCAGATTATTCTATAATGGCAGATTTTCACAGTGAATTAGGCCTGTTGTTATTTTCTAGTGATGTGGATAAGGTAATTAGCTATTTAGAGGAGAAAAAGTTGCTAAGTGTTGAAGTTAAGTGTTTAGAATGTGATAATGCTATGGAGCGTGTACTGAAGAAGGATAATAAAGATGGCTGTGCTGCTAGGTGTAAAGTTAGAGAATGCAGCAAGTATAGATCATTTCATTCAATCAAATCAGATTCGTATTTCTTCAACTCGATAACATTCCACTGAACAAGGTAAGATCAATTAATTAATTGTCCAGTTAAATTAATTTCAAAATTTTCCTGTTAATTAATTCTTCAGTTAAATGAATTTCCTTTATTGTTTAATCTACAAAGTAAGCGCTTTAGTTTAACTTCGATGCTGGTAGTGAGAATCGGCAAATCTATCGATGCTGGTAACGAGAATCGACACTTCTTTAATTTAATTTTGATGCCGGTAGTGAAAATCAGCAAATCTACCGATGCTGGTAGCGAGAATCGGCAAATCTATCGATGCTGGTAATGAGAATCGACACCTCTTTAATTTAATTTTGATGGCGGTAGCGAGAATCGGCAAATCTATCGATGCTGGTAATGAGAATCGACACCTCTTTAATTTAATTTTGATGCTGGTAGCGAGAATCGGCAAATCTATCGATGCTGGTAATGAGAATCGACACCTCTTTAATTTAATTTTGATGCTGGTAGCGAGAATCGGCAAATCTATCGATGCTGGTAATGAGAATCGACACCTCTTTAATTTAATTTTGATGCTGGTAGCGAGAATCGGCAAATCTATCGATGCTGGTAATGAGAATCAGCAATTCTTTCAATGCCATAACGAGAATCGACAACTCTCAATAAAGTTTTAAATAAATTATACATTATTATATAATAATATATTTTTAATTTCTTTTTCACAGGGTGTGCACTTGATATACCTCGGGTCCATTCGTACACCCATCCATGCTGCAACACATACCCTAGGACTGAGCGAGCAATCGATCATACAGCAATACCAGTATTGACGGGACGTTTGTACCACGAAGCTACTTTAACCCTTGGTGGGCCAGGTGTTGTCGTTGAAATTGATGAATCCTTATTCTGTCAAAAGCGGAAATACCAGCAATGTAGATGCCCATCATCCGAGAAATGGGTTTTCGGTATGGTGGATAGGTCGACAACACCAGCTATCGAATATATAGAGTTAGTACCAGATCGTAAGACAGCAACGCTGCTACCTATAATTGAGAGACACATGAAACCGGGTAGTGTTATACATAGTGACATGTGGCGTGCATGCATACGATGCATTAAAGCAGGACAATAGATATCGATATCTAACTGAACCATTCCGAGAACTGTTGACCCAGTAACGGGCTGGCAGTTGAAAGTTACTTGGGCAAGTGTAAGGCCAAACTCAAGCAAATGCGTGGTACCGCAGAAGCTAACTTACAAAGTTACTTGAATGAATGAATGTGGATGGACAGATTTGGTAGTGATTCGTATGAAAATATTCTTAGTCATATTGTAGAGCAATATTATCTTTAATTAATGTATTAAAGTAATTATATCTTAATACAATATTGTAACATGCGTTTCATTTTGTAGTAATAAAGTTTAAAGAATTTGACTATTAGCTTCTTTATTTCTTCAACTCGTCCAGAATCAGTAACTAGTGTCGATTCTCAAAACAGAATCGAACATGCCTCGATTCTCGTAACTAGAATCAGACGGGAATCGGTAGTTATCGTCCATTCTCGTTGCCAGAATCTTCAATTTAAAAAACAGAATCCAGATAGCGTCGATTCTCGTTTGAAAAAAAATTGACGTCGTCGATTCTGTATTTTTGTCAAACAGAATCGATGCCGTTTCTATGCACAGAATCATGGATAGGATTGTTCAGGATATCCAGGTTCTATACTAGGTCTTACTAGGTGCTGAGTGGTCACAGACTCTAGTCTTCTATAACCACATTTTCTTCTCTGGCTCCTGGTTAACTGTGTGACTTCCGGTTATCAGGGGTATTTTATAATTAAATAATGCATCCTGGTTTCTCCAGGCCTTGTCCAATCTATTTTTAAAAAGCATTTAATCTGGGTGTATTAACTACATTGGTTGGCAGATCATTCCAAATATTTACTATTCTAGATGGAAATGCTTTAAGTCTTATTTTCTTTTTTAGATCTTTGTTTGCTTAATTTATGTTTATGTCCTCTTAATAGGCTGGATTTTTCGGTTGATGCTTTAATTCAGGTGCTACTTCAGGATCTTATATATTATTAAGTTGTTTATATACTTCAATCATATCTTCCGTCTCCGGTTTGATAATGTTGGCAACTTTAACACTAAGTCTTCTTTCCTTTCCTTTTAATTCTCCCTTCAAGGCCGGGAGGGGGGGGGGGGTGTGGCGAGGAGGGTGGGGGGGGGGTGGGTGTTGCTGATTTTTTAATTTCATTCAATTACTAACTTTTTACCAGTTGATTTACATTCTGCATCATGCAAGGCTGTATCAGAATACAATATCTTGGCTCAATTGTAATTTAGTCTGATCTTTATAACTTTCATCCAAGGAGACCAATTAATAGCTCTCCTTTAATCTCAAATCTTTGAGCAGGGTTTAGATATTTTACTTCTTACATGTAAGCGCAGATTTAATATCAGACAAATGTATTTGCAAATTTTCATTCTGTTAGAGGAGCGATCACTCGCCTATCCCTGATCGTGGAGAGCAATTTTTTAACTCGCCACAATTTTCTAGTGTTTAAGACTGAGTTTCGCATGAAACATTTGCTGTTATGTAGATTTCATTTTATTCTTTCTTCTGTTGATAGAGTGGGAGTTCTTGCTCTATCGCTATTATATTTTTATTGATCTCGTTCTGACATCTATTTCTGGGTCTCTTATTATGTTGAAAGATTTCAGAATTTCATTTCCATTTTCTTTCTTGTTAAAGGAAGAGTTCATATCTAGAGTCATTTAGCTGTCTGTAGAAAAAATTTTTATAAGGAAATTTAGATCCAGGATTTAATCCCGCTGCATAGTTTTCAGCTGCAACAGGGATTCTTCACCATCTATCAATTCAGACAATTTATCCGTGGTCATCTATTTCCTCGAGTATGGTTTTTACATTCATCTCTTTCAAGAATTATTCCAGAGGTTTGACTCGTCACTAGAAAATGTTTTGCTTTCTTGCGGCACCAGGACGGAAGATTCCAAATTTCCATACAAAGAAGTAAAGACCTTGTTCCTCCCTGTCTGTTGAAGTTGGGTTTTTTGAAGATGCGATTTTTCAGCATCAGGCTCGTCGCCACATAGATATCTTTGCGACATGTCTGAATGCCCAGATCTCCTCTTTCACATCTCCTTTTCTGGACAGTCAGGTTCTGGTGGTGGACACCCGGCCTCAGTCCTGGTTGTCATACAGTTTGTCATGCAGGCTAGGTTGGATTATAAAATTTCTCAAAAGGTTATGCCTAGTCCTTTCTCAAGTTTTCACCCATCTAGGCATCTCTTGACCTGTCTCAGGGCTTAGTCTTTCCTTCAGAGGCAAGGTGTTCCATTAGTCAAGACCTCTCCTCAGGCGATTATTTTCACAGACGCTTCCCAGGAGGGGTGGGGAGCAGTCTGGAACTCCCTGTTGATTTCCGGTCTTTGGGCCGTGGAGGAGTCGACTGCTTTTCATCAATATCTTGGAGTTGTAGACTGTCAAGAAGGCTCTCCTCTCATGGTCGGATCGAGTGAGATGCCTCAAGATCTCAATTCGATCAGCCAATTCCACGGTAGTTTCCTACTTCAACAGACAGGGAGGAACGAGGTCTTTACTTCTTTGTATGGAAATGTGGAATCTTCCGTCCTGGTGCCGCAAGAAACAAACATTTTTTCTAGTGACCAGTCATGTCACAGGCAGACTGAACATTCTTGTGGACCAGTTGGTAAGACCCAGCAAGTTGGTCCACTCCGTGTTGCAGTTGAAGAAGTCGGTTGTCTAAGCGATTTTTCAGCATCAGGCTCGTCGCCACATAGATATCTTTGCCCAGATCTCCTCTTTCATGTCTCCTTTTCTGGACAGTCAGGCTCTGGTGGTGGACACCCTGCCTCAGTCCTGGACAGGAGTGTTTGCCCACGTATTTCCACTAACAATTTTGATTCCGTTGGTGCTGAAGAAGGTCAGGGACCAGATATGCAAAATTCTTCTGGTAGCCCCTTTTTGGCCAAAGAGAATCTTGTTCGTAGACCTTCTTGATCTTCTGGTAGACTTTCCTCATCTTCCAGTGTCCCCAGATCTTCTCTCTCACGTAAGGGGCACATGTCTTCATCCAAATCCAGAAATCTTCAGTTTGTGCGATTAGAGAATATCGAGTGTCCGGTCCCTGAGATCAAGTTTTCTTCAAGATCTCAGGAAATCCTTGACTCTTCTAGGAGGGAGTCGACACGTTGAGTTTACAAGGGTCGACTTAAAATCTTTGGAGAATGGTGTTCAAACCATGGTTTCTTGTTCGATTCTTTTTCTATTTCCCAGATGTTAGATTTTTTATCATATTTTTTCGATTCTTTATAACTATCAGCTAACCGTTAGGGGTTTTAGATTTTCCATGGCTTCTTCCCTTCCTTATGTCTTTAATGCCGATATCAAGGATTCAAAGATTCTCAATGGTTTTATTAGAGGTTTTGGCAATATTCGTCCTCCAGTGGCTAAGCCTTTGCCTTCCCAAAATTTGGTCTTGATTATTCTAGTATTGGCAGGTCTCCATTTTGAACCAATTGGATCTATCAGTCTCAAACTATTGACTCTTAAGGCTGTTTTTTCTGTGTTGCTGCCACTTCAGCTAGAAGATCTGAAATTCATGCTGTTTTCGCAGAAAAAGACAGATTTATCGAATCTGGGGACGGTCTAGTTTTATGTCCCAGAAGGGGTTTGTTATCGAAGACCCAGTCTAACCGTTACCCAGCCACGCCGATTATTCTTAAATCCGTATTGTCTTTTTCACCGTCCAACAAGTTCTGGTGTCCTGTCTGGGCCTTAAAAGTCTATAAATGTTGTACCAATTTTAAAAGATCGATTCTTCTCACTTATGGGTCCCGTACATGGAGGTGTTAGCTAGACCAGTTTCTAAGGCCTCGGTTGCCAGATGGATCTGTGAAACCATTAAATTATGCTATGAGATTGCCTCCCCTGTTGAGATCAATTTAGCCCATGTCAAGGCGCACAACCTTCGTGATATGTCTCCGAAATGGTGAGAATATTCTCTTGTTTTGTTTATTTCATTGAGTTATCGATTTTCTTTGTTTGATAATCACTGTGCGATTTGTAACGGATGTACTATTATGTTAATTTATTAACATTTGGTTATAGGTTGTTTAATTTTTATCCTTGCTTATGATTCTCACATCTCCACCCACCAAGGGTTATTAAGTGGGGCACTGAACAATTCTACGGGTTTGGCAAGTAGAGATTGAACGGTAATGGATGTTTGTGGTGTAATAACAACCCCCAACAGACCCCCCTTGTGGGTTGGTCTGTAGTTTTAGTAACCACTATAAACATACTTAGCGTTCAATCACTACGACCCGGCCTCAGCCACCCCGCATGGGAATGATTTGAGAATCGCTTTATTCTTTCTTGCATCTAAATTTGGAAAGTGATTCTTGTTACTCTTAATCTCCTCTGCACATGCGCGTGCATGCACTTTGACCTAGGTCTTAGAGGAGTGAGTATAGACTGGTCCCAGTCTAATGCGGGCTGTATAGTGAGAGTGTACTCTACCAGAAGCCTGGTTGAGGGTACAATGAGTTGGTATAGGCATATGGGTGCATAAAAGCAAGCATACACATTTTTTTCTGGTGCTAAATGCAGATAGTTTGATTTAGCAAGTAGTGATTGAACGGTAAGTATGTTTATAGTGGTTAATAAAATTACAGACCAACCCACAAGGGGAGTCTGTTGGGGGATTTCATTTTGGGGCATTTTAACTATTTTTTACACTGTTTTGGACGTGGACATTTTTTATGTATTTTGACAGTGCACTTTTGGTTAAGGTTTATAAAACAATATATTTCTCAACAAGGGCTCATCCGATCTCAATGGAACTTTGCAGAATTTATCTATACTATACAGGGATGCGATCAGCATAACAACAGATTTCATTTTGGGGCCTTTTAACTATTTTTTTCACTGTTTTGGACTGATAGATACAATTGGTTAAAGTTTTTAATTCAACTAATTTGCCAACAAGGGCTCATCCGATTTCAAAGAAACTTTACAGAATTGGTCTATATTATACCGGGATACATTCGGCATAACAACATATTTAATTTTCAGGCGTTTTAACTCTTTTTTTCATGGTTTTGGACTTTGAGCTGTTTAATATTTTTCTGGTTAAGTTCTTGTATGGACCATTCTTTTTATTTTGCATTTTCAACAATGTTGAAAAAAGAGATTTTTTGAGAGGGAAAAATGTCGGCGTCAGCTTGGCGGCTGGACAGGTTAATCTTTATAAAATGACATTTGTGGTTGTCCGATTTAAAAAAAATTACACAGATGTGTTCTATGGGATGCTTAGGACTAGTCTGCATCAAAATTATATTGATTTTATAATTTTTTCCATACATTTATCATGTTTGAACATAAAATATTTTGTGTTAAGTTATCTTTCTTGGCTGCGTTAAACTTTTGTAAAACGACATTCGCACCTACAAGGGGTTATCTGATCTAAAAAAAACCATAGATTTGTTCTATACTATGCTTAGGACCAGTCCACGTAAAAAAGAAATCGATTTTCAAATTATTTCCAGGTTTTGGCGTTTTAACTTTTTACTGTTTTAGTGCTGATTTGCATGCAGGCTATATCCTGGTTATGGTTCTTGGCTGCATTAAGCTTTTTTATCTCGCAAGTTGAAAAAAGATTTTGGGATAGGGGGAAAAATGTCGGCGTCGATGTTGGGGTCCGGACAGGTTAATCTTTTTAAAGTGACATTTGTGGCTAACCGATTAAAAAAAAATGTACACAGATGTGTTCTATGGAATGCTTAGGACTAGTCTGCATCAAAATTATATTTATTTTATAATTTTTTCCATACTTTCATTATGTTTGAACATAGATTATTTTATGTGTCTAGCGTTAACTTTCTTGGCTGTGTTAAACCTTTTTCAAATGACATTTGCACCAAGGGGTTGGGTGATTTGAATAAAACTTCACAGATTTGTTCTAGACCATACTGAGGACTAGTCCACATCAAAAGGAAATTGATGTTGACATTTTTTCCGGATTTTTTCACCGTTTGAACTCTGATTATTTTGTGGCTGATTTGTATGCAGGTTATATATCCTGATTATGATTCTTCGCTGTGTTAATTTTTTTTAAATGACATTTGCACCTACGAGGGGTTATCCAATTTGAATAAAACTTCCCAAATTTTTTCTATGCGATGCTTAGGACTAGTCCACATCAAAAGGTAATTGACTGACATTTTCCCCGGATTTTTTCCTTGTTTGAACTCTGATTATTTTATGGCTAAGTTGTTTGCAGGTTATATATCTTGGTTATGAATCTTGGCTGTGTTACGTTTTTCTCAAAGAACAGTTACACCCACAAGGGGTTGGGTGATTTGAATAAAACTTCACATATTTGTTCTATACGATGCTTAGGACTTGTCCACAGCAAAAAGAAAGTGATTTTCAAAATTTGTAAAAGACTAATAATTTTATGGCTGATTTGCATCCAGGTTATATGTATTATGATGTGGTTAAGGCTGGGCCCAGGAGTCAAAATTGGCCAGTAATTATCGAATGTAATGTAACTCCTAGACCATTTCAGAGAGAAACTTGAAACTTTTGGGATGATTGCACTTTTGGAATTTTGGTATGCCCCCCCCCCCCCCACACACCAGGGGTACAGCCCTGGGGGTGGGCCGATTTTGCTTGGCGACCAGCTTGGATGACCTAGTTTTCGCGAAAACGACTTTTCTTGAACCGCTGAAGGGATAGAGCTGAAATTTTGTAAATATGCTTAGCGACCAAGGGTCTTTCAAGTTTGTTCAAGGGAAGTTAGTTCATTAAAAAATATGGCCGCCATCAACCAATCAAAATTTATCATTTCTTGGTCATATTGGCTTTTTTGTATTTGATGTATTTTGATGGCGAAAATTGCTTTATATATGCTTATCAGTGTGGCCAGTTCAAATATCCCACATTCGAGACTGTTGGATAAACGGTTCTCCTGCCATCTTGGTTTGTTTTCCCGCCATAGTCTCCCATAGTAAAGCAATGGGCCCATAGTAAAGTAATGGGGAATTCTTTAAACGACTTCTTCTCAAGAACCACTGGGCCGATTTCAATTATATTTGAGGGGAATCATTCATAGGGCATAGAGATCTAAGTTTGTTCAAACGAAGCGTATCGGTCAAAATCCAAGATGGCCGCCGGACAAAATGGTCGATTTTTAAACACTTTAAAAAATCCCCGAAACCGCAAGAGGAATTGATTCAATACTCATAACACATCATCTATGGCAACGTTAGACCCAAGTTTATTCAAGCCAACCATATTGGCCTATTTGCTTGCCGGCCATCTCCCGAACTGCTTAGGGACCAAGGGCCATTCAAATTTGTTCAAAGGAAGTTTGTACATTAAAAAAACATGGCCAGCATCAACCAATCAAAATTTTGCTTTTTGTCATATTGGCTTTTTGATGCCGAAAATTGCTTTATATATGCTTATCAGAGTTCAAATATGCCACTGTTGAGACTGTTGGATAAACGGTTTGACTGCCATCTCCCGAACTGCCATAGGCTCCCATAGTAAAGCAATGGGGAATTCTTTAAACGACTTCTCAAGAACCACTGGGCCGATTTCAATTATACGTGGCAGAATGCAGCCTTAGGGCATAGAGGTCTAAGTTTGTTCAAACGAAGCTGATCGGCCAAAATCCAAGATGGCCACCGGCTAAACCAGGCAATTTTTTTAAATGTCTTCAAAAATCTCCGAAACGGCTTGGGGTTTGATTCAAAACTCATGAAACATCATCTAATGCAGGAGGAGAACCAATTTGTTCAAGAGAACCTGATTGGTCCGTTGGCTTGGTGGCCATCTTGGATGACCTAGTTTTCGCGAAAACAACGTATCCAGAATCGTGAATGGATTGGGCCGAAATTTGGGAGATTTGATAAGGGACTAAGGGCTGTTAAGTTTTGTTCAAAAGTAGTTGATACATAAAGAAACATGGCTTCTGTTTTCTTGTTATAATTCTGCTCAACTCTGTAGGGTTCTACTTATTGTTGAAGGGCTTTCTGGTTGAAATGCCGATGATGCAGGTGAGTGATACTTTTTATGTAATGTAATTTTTGCAGATACAGCTCAGAATTATAAGCAAGATGGTAATCAGAATTTTAAGCTGAAGAAATACCGCTGGGCCATGGACAATTATACTGAAGGCATTCAGGCAAAATGTTCAAACAGGGAGCTTAATGCTGTGTTATACACTAACCGTGCTGCTGCTAACTTCTATTTAGGTATGTTTATGGTGACAAAAGTTAATTATTTACTTTTTAATATACTATAAAAATAACCTGTTATTTGGCATAAACGAGACTTGCTCAACCTAATTATTGAGCTCATACACCCAGACGCTCCGCAATATGTTTATGCACTGAAATATGTAAATGCTATGAGAGGCAGAGGGGTGTACCAGTCAAGTGGGCCCCGCCTTGGTGTAACACGATTGTCACATCGTAGATGTAAATGATATAGGCAGGTGGAGTAAACCATCCACCTTAAGCGACACCAGGTTTTATCACCAACTGGAATGAACCCATTGGGAAATTAAGTTAGAATAAAATTCAACTTGATAATACCTATAACTCAGAGGTATGTTTATATTATATTACTCCTCTATTTCTTAAACTAACACAGCTGTCTCTGGCAATTATCCTTTCATGATATATATTGTTATTACTACATTGCAACCTACCTCCTTGCATTACTATTGCTCTTTCCTTCTCTGAAGGGAAGCGTGGTAGGATGAAATCTTTACAGCCAATGTTTGCTGTGTATTGTGGCTACAGAGTGAGTGAAGGCTTCTTCAGGAATCTCTACTCTCTCCAATGATGTTATCCATAGCAATTCACTTGAATGCTATATCTCAGAATGCGGCAGGAAGAGGGGTAATACATAACCCAGAGCCATTGAGTGAGTCATAAGACATAATGACAATCGCATTGACCGACAGCCATCACATGACCCTGTTGTAGCAACAAAGTCTTCATTCCTTTCCTACTAGTTTGAAGGAGAGGCGTAAAATTTTATAGCAAGTTTTAAAAGGTTGTTTAAACTTTTCAATCTGCTGTTGAATACTTTAAAGGACGTTGAAGGATAATCAAGATGTCGGATAAACAGAAAAGACCTAAGATAAGTGGTTGTAGGTCTTTATGATCAATAATGCATTTATTGATAATTTCTATTTTCGTGGTAGGCGTGTTACCAGTTTTGTTTTTTTATGCCCAGAGTGTTTTAGACATTGTCTTTGTCTATAATTGCTTCTTCTTTACGGTAGCTTGTATTAGTTACCTATTTACCTGCTTGGTAGCATTTGAGCATGAAATCTATGATATCTCATTAACATACACTATTCAAGAAAAAACATTATATTAAAAAATATTTTAGAGACTGGTTTGGTCTCTATTGTTAAATCTTGGGATCAGCGCTGTCTGATCCTGAGCTATATTGGGAACTTTACCCTATCAAATCTTTCTCTTTTATGATTCAGATTTGAAAAGGTCTCCGAAGAAAGTTAAAGTCAAGGCAAAGGAAAAGGAGAGGGCAATTCATTTTATTAGATGCTTTATTAGATGCCCTAATACCAGCTGCAACAGATTTATCAAGACAGCCCACGCTGGCCATGTGTGCCTTCAATGCACTTCATGCACTTTAAACTCGACCTGTCTTATTTGTGGCTCATGGTCTCGGTCTACCAGAATTGCCTTTTTCAAACCTAATTCACCTGAAAACTCTAGGGTCTGCGATTAAGATAAAGGCCTAACCCAAGCCCACCTTTGACTCATCCTTCTTTGAAAGGATTGTATTATCGTTGGAATGTCTACAAAAACAAGTGAGCAATATTGATGCGTCGATTGACGCTAGAATTAATAAAATGATCCTGAACCAGTCAGCTTCCAACGTTTCATCTCATGCTATTGTTCAAGGGGAAACGTCAGAACTGACTGTTCCTAGGAAACGCTTATTCAAGTCCAAGAGTAATTTACACCTTATTGACCGTCACTGTTTCAGAGATTCAAAAGCTTCAATGACAGGAAAGAACAAGAGTACGAAAAAGTCTCGGGTTTTGCCGCATTCATCGCTTCAGAGGCCAGTCATTCCTGCTCAAGTCTCATCTCCAGTCAACATTCCGCATCCTGCGCCCATGAGGATTGAGTCAGGTTTATCCTTTCTCGGGCCCGAGCGGGTTGTAAGTCGGTCCGGCGCTTCATATCCTATCACTACTATTTCTTCACTGGCTGGTGCGAAGGATTTCCCGGCCAGAGTGGTTCAAGTGATCTCTCACCCACTCATCTACTAAGCTGGTTTTTTCATCGTATACTGTTTCGGCTCTTTCTCCGACTAATATTCTGGGCCCGGGTTTTCTCCCGGGTCTGGGGATGGTCCAGTCTAGGTTACCGATTTCTCACTTGGGGCCCGACCCGGACTTCGATCCGGGTTCGGCCTCGGGGGAGACTTCGGGAGTACTGTTGATTTCGGATTCGGCCCCGGGTCCGGGTGTTGTCCCGGACCTGGGTCGGGAAGCCGGCCAACTTAGGTTACCGATTTCTTCTTGGGGTCCGGACCCATATTTTTATCCGATTCCGGCCCCCAAGGATTCTTCGGGTTCTGTTCTCCTCTCGGCTCCGGGCCCCACCCCTGAGTTTTCCCCCGGGTTCTTGTCCAGCTCTCTCTCTCTTTTTAGTCAGTCTCAAAAATTTCCCGCCCCTTCGTCGGCTCTGGCTCAAGTTGGGACTGGTATTTCTGCCTCTCCCGGGTCCAGGTCCTCTCCTTTCGGCTTTTTTCTCCCGGCTTTCCCGCCCCGGATCAGGCCCACCAGCGTGTCAGAATCTGTTTTGAATTTGTCTCAATTTTTTCAAGGCTATTTTCTTATTTTTGGCTAAAATTCTTTTATTTAAAGTCATGTTTTTTCCCACCAGTTCGGTATTGGTGATTTTGGGCTCAATATTTATCATTTTTCATTCCCATTTATCTACTGTCAGATTGTCATCATCATTCCTGTCACTTTTTATATAGGTCATTGACAATTCGCCCCGTATATATTTCGTTCCCTTTTTGTTTACATGAATTTTCTTTTGGTTATTATATAGATCCTTTACATAGATCAGTTTATTTTAGCTGATTCTATTTGGCTATAGCTGAACTCTCACCCCTCCCATAGGTTTACTTTGGAATTTCTATTTGTCACTAAATCTAGTTAAAACATTTTATTTAAATTTATCCGCAATACTTCTATGATGCTTTTTTCTCCATACAAAGATAGTGGTAGAGATTGAATAGTAGAAATCAATGCAAGTTACCTCTCAGGTAGGGGTTAGAATAAGTATATAGCTCTTCTAACTAACATACATCGCCTTTCACTCGATTCAAGTAACATTACTTTCTTATAGTATAAATCGATGCTTGGAAGTCTATCTGTTCTCATTGTAACATCATAAATTATTTAAATAGATTCTTGTACACTTTGGACTTATACTGAGATAACTCAAGAATTATCTTAACTGTCAACATCCTAACTTATCAGCCTAGTCCTAATCTGAATATTGAGGCTTTTTAGCCTTTATTCTTCATTTATAGCCTTTTTTATTCAGATATTGGGTTTCATACTAGTATATCTTCCATTGGTAGGCGTCTTATCTCCTTTCGTTATTGGGTCTTCTTAATTTATTTTATTATATTATGTGTATAACCTTTGTGCACTTTTCATTTTGTAATCATAATCGATTTATAATGTGGAGGGGGGGGGGGGTTTGTTGGTGTGTGTGTGTCTTTCCATCTTTTGTCTTACTGGTTGCAAGTTTGCTTCTTTTTACATGATATCATATCATGGAAATGTCCCTCTGGTTTGTGTTTTTACCCACCTGGAGGTCTCTTTCGACCTCTCTCAGGGGAGGATGTTTCCCTACCTCCCAATGTGCAGATAATGGTATCCACAAGTCAACCTCTCAAGATAGGCCAGTTAGTTTCAGCCAGATCTTTCCTCAGATTCATAGGCCTCATGGTTTAGGTATAGAAAGTGAGTCCTGGGGCTCCTCGGATGAAAAGATCCTTCCAGTTCTATCTTATGACCCACTGGAATCAGTCTAGATTTCTTAATCATTGGATTTTCATCAATTTCAACTCATGAACCATTGCTGGTTTTGGAAAGTCAGTCAATCCCTGTTATTTGGGGTCCCTCTTCATCCACCATCTCCTCAGGCCATCTTTTTCATGGATACATCCGTGCTAGGATGGGGCTCTTCTGGGACTCCTAGATTTCTGGATCCTGGTCCCTCACAGAATCTTCTTTTATGTCAACCTTTTAGAACTGTGGGTGGTTTTCTCCATGCCCTAGTTCATTGGGAACCTCTGATTCTCTGTCTCAATTTTTGTCCGATCAGACATTTCACAATAGCCAGTTCTTCTTTCATCGGGGGGGGGGGATGTGTGTGTGTGTGTGCGTGCGTGTGTGCAGGTTGGTCTATATCTGTCGAGCGTCACTGATAGTTCTTCATTGGTACATGTTATTCCCCTCCCTACCCAATGTCCAGACGTTGTCCACAATTTAGGCTCTCAAGGTAGTCCGATTAGTTACGGCCAGATCCTTTCTCAAAATCATAGGCCTCATGTTTTCAGTCGAAAAAGTGATTCCTTGGGCTCCTTTGATGAGACGACCCTTCCAGTTTTATCTTATGGCCCATTGGAATCAGTCTAGATTCTCTGGATCTTCCAATTCTCATCAAGTTCTCTCTCATCACTTATTTCCAGTTTTGGTACGCCTGTCAGTCCCTTTTATTAGGGTGTCCTCTACATTGTTCAACCCCTCAGGCAATTAGCTTCACAGATGCATCACTGAAGGGGTGGGATCCATTTGGGATTCCAGGAAGATTTCGGGAACTTGGTCCCTCACATAATCGTCCTCCCATGTCAACCTTTTAGAACTGTGGGCTGTTTTCCATGCCCTAGTCCATTGGGATCCCTTGATTCTCGGTATGTCATTTCTTATCAGATCAGACATTTCACAGTGGTCTCGTTCATCAATCATCGAGGGGAGGACCAGGTTGGTCTCTCTCTGTCGAGAGTCCATGATCATGCTTCAGTGGTGCAAGTCCCACAACATTTCTCTTCACGCATCCCATGTCCCTGGCAAACTGAATTTCTGGTCGACCAGTTATCTCGCCCTTCCAGGATCCCAGAAACGGAATGGGAGTTGAAAAATGTAGTAGCCCAGTCGAGTTTGATCATCTCCACATAGACTTGTTTGCTACCCTCAAGAACAGAAAGATCCACCTTCATATCTCCCTGCCCAGAACTCATGGCTTTTTCAGTGGATGCTCTAGCTCAATCTTGGGTCAGTATGTTCGCTTTCGCCTTTCCCCAGACGATTCTCATTCCTCTAGTCCTCAGAAAGATCAGACAACATCCTTGTGTAGTCCTATTGATAGCTCCGTTTTGGCCAATAAAAGCATAGTTTCCGGATCTCCTGGACCTTCTTGTAGATCTCTCTTTGCTAGTTCCTGTCTCCCACAATATATTGTCCCAGAACAGAGGCAGGATTCTCCATCAAAATCCAGAAATTTTTCGCCCGTCAGTTTGGAAACTGTCGAGTTGCCCCTGACTTCGTCAATCTTTTCTATCAGATCTCAGGAATTATTGGAGAAATCTCTCAGATCCTCCACCAGAAACATCTATAAAGCTAGATTTTAATTTTTCAAAAAATGGTGTGTAGACCATTCTATCTTGCCCTTTGAGGCCTCTGTAGCTCAGGTCACTGACTTTCTTGTTTTCCTCTTCGATAAGAGGAAACTCAGTTAACACTGTTAGATCCTATCGCCTTGGTCTGAACTCTTTTGTCAAGTGCCTAATTGATCCTTCAGTCCAAATTCAGAAGCATTTTCACGACCTTATTAAAGGTATGGGTAATTCTCGCCCTCCTTTTAAGAAACCCCTTCCTTCCTGGAACCTTTCCCTTGTACTACAGGTTCTGGCCTGGAAACATTTCGAACCTTTGGGTTCGGTGTACTTGAAACATGTTACACTTAAAGCAGTCTTTCTTCTTGCTGTAGCTTCGGCTAGCCATCGTTCTGAAATTCATGCTCTTTCAGCCGAATTAGATAGGTTTCATGTTACAGGTAATAGCATTATTCTCTATCTCAGGGCTGAATTCTTGTCCAAGACTCAGTCAGTTAAATTCTTGGGTAAACCAATTATAATACATAAACTTTCTCCATTGTCACCAGATGATTCTGTCTGGTGCCCAGTTAGGGCCCTTAATATGTATAAACTTTGTACAGATTCTAAACGATCCGACAATAGACATTTTGGGTTACTTATGCAGATAGTGTTAATCGTCATGCCTCTTTAACCACAATCTCTCGTTGGATCGTAGATACGATTAAAATTTGCCATGAATTAGCCTCTCCAGGAGACAATGCCTTAGTGGGTGTCAAGGCCCACGATGTTAAGGGCCTTGCTACCTCTTGCGCTCTTTTTAATGGTTCAGCATTAGAGGATATCATCCAAGTTGCTAATTGGAAGTCAGAGAACACCTTTATTAACTTCTATCTTAAGGATTCTGGTCGCTCTTCTTTCTTCTATAAAAATATTCATAGATTAGCTTCTGGAACCATGAGTTGTACTCCTCATTCATCATCCTCCCATACTTCATCATCTTCATTCGCTTAAATCTTCTCTTTAGGGTTAGTGTGGATTCATTAATTTATTAATTAATTCTCATGTGCATATTTCACTCCTTTTTCATATCATCTCTCTTATCACCACTATTATTCATCGTCTTATTGCATGTTCATTTTCTCTTTCTTACCTCCTAAGGGTCATTTATGACCCTCATTCTCATGCTTATTCTTCTTCTTTTTCTCTCTTTGACATACTTAAGAGAGCAATTCTTAGGAATTTCTTTCTATTAATATCCTTATTTACTCGTTATTTCTAATTTTTTATATTTTTATATAAATTTTGCGCAAAAATTTGCCTCCCTCCGGGCTTTGTGCAATGTTGAAATCTGTATTTGAGCAATAGTAATGCAAGGAGGTAGGTTGTAATGTAGTAATAACGACCAGACGACCCGGAGGGTCTGGTCTTATGTTTTACTAATTACATATACCTACCTCCTTGCATTACGGCCCACCTCAAGCCTCCCCTCTATCAAATTTTTGGGGGATGGGAAGGGGGGGGGGGGGCTTGAGGCTTCGTTCTTTGGTCATATCTTGTTAGAATAGTTATATTCAGCATAAGATATTCACTATATCTCTCAGCTTTAGAGTATACCCGGATATGTCAGTTTTTGACATATTTGGGTATTTATTAAAGATTTTTTCAGTCATATAATATTAAGTATTTAGGTAAATTCTTAAGTTTCAGCTTTAGTTGGATTCAGAGTCAAGTAGTGATATGATCATCTGCCTCTTCATGAATCTGCACAAAGCTGGATTATATGGCTGGATTCGTCAAGGAATGATGACTTGGTTGCTACAACAAAGTCATGTGATGGCTGTCAGCCAATGAGATTGTCATTATGTCTTATGACTCACTCAATGGCTCTGGGTTATGTATTAACCCTCTTCCTGCCTCATTCTGAGATATAGCATTCAAGCGAATTGCTATGGATCTCATCATTGGAGAGAGTATAGAGATTCCTGAAGAAGCCTTCAGTCACTCTGTAGCCACAATGCACAGCAAACATTGGCTGTGAAAATTCATCCTACTACGCTTCCCTTCAGAGAAGGAAAGAGCAATAGTAATGCAAGGAGGTAGGTATGTGTAATTAGTAAAACATAAGACCAGACCCTCCGGGTCGTCTGGTCGTTTTGTGTTATTATTCAGGCATACATGTTCTATCTGGATTGAATAAGATGAGATTAGTAGGGCTGTGCAGGTTTGATAAAAAAAACAACCAGGGACAGTGTTGACCATGAAACCCATTTTAACTGGATATCTGGTTTATTGGATGGATAAATATCTACATATTTTTTCGTGAAAGAATGATTTGCAATAACTATGAAATTAGAATAGTTTTAGCAGTAGACTAAAATCTGTAGCTCCAGCGATAGTATCTGATGAAACCTTTAATGGATATAGTAAAATTGTTGTCTGAATTGTATTAAAACATCAGATCAGATTTTGCACTTAATTTAAGATTATTTCGCTAGAAATCATGTCAATGTTTTCTTACGTCGTAATCTGTCATTCCAATTTCTCACACCATTACAGTCATCTATTGTCAAATTTAACCATGGCGTACAGCAGCTCATGGAATGATTAAGCAACAGTTAGTACATTTCAATCACACCTATTAAACATATTACTCAATAATGGCGGACCTGATGAAACTGTTAGTCCGTTAGAAGATATATTAGAGATTAGTTCCCAAATCCTGATATATTTCTACATAATTAAGTCAAATTCGTTTATATACTGTGAGTAATGTCACATGGTACCAATCTGCCGATCATACTCCTTCATTCACGAAGAGTATATGGGTGCACATGCACAATAGATTGAATTTCTTGATGTGATTGAGAATCAAACCCTGCTGTTTTAGACTATTTACTAGCATACATTTTGCGCAAAAGGCAATCAAACATATTTTAATATATACACCTGTGCAAAAGTTAAGCACCACCCTATTTTTACGCACATGCGAGGGTATATTCATGTGCTATGAAGAAAGCAATAGCATAAACATTTATGTACCCATCCATCTTAGTGCAAGAGGTAATAATGCAACTAGAGGAATGCTGATTATGATGGTGGGGAAACACTGTATGTTTTTGTTTGAACTTGAAAATGAGGCCTGAATATGGTTACGTTGACACAACTGACAACTATTGCCCTACAGTTGACACACGTGGCTAGATTGTCATTAATGGTGTCTGAAAACGAAGTTTAACATCTGTGCACGAGTTTGAGACTGTCATTATTAATACCGGGTATATCCACCTTGTGCCTGGATGACGGCCTGGACACTGCGTCTCATGCTGGTCACCAACCGACTGATACGCCATTGTGGTATTCGTTGCCATTCAAGATGGAGTGCGTCTGTTAATTCCTGTAGGTTCTGCACAGGAGGATCCCTCCTTCTCACCATGTTTCCCAGAATGTCCCAGATATGCTCAATAGGATTCATGTCAGGGCTCCTTGCTGGCCATGGTAGGGTTTCGATGGCATTATGGCGGAGGTATTCATGCACAGCTCTAGCACGATGTGGTCGGGCGTTGTCATCCATGAATATAGGGTGGGTTCCAGGTGCATGATTTACAAAATGAGGGACCACAACTCTATCCAGTATGGAATCTTGATATCTTTGTCCATTTAGTGTTCCAGGTACAGTCAACAGATCCAGCTTACAATCAAATGAGATGCACCCCCATATCATAACGGAACCTCCACCAAATGGAACTTCTTCCATGATGTTACGTTGGTCGTACGCCGTGCGTCTGAAACCTCCATACACGAGTTCGACCATCTGTGGCATGAAGCAGGAACCGACTTTCATCAGACCAGTGTACCCGTCTCCAGGATCTCATGTTCCAGTGTCTTCTTTTGTTGCACCACCTCAGACGCTCCTCTTTGTGGTGTGCAGTGAGGAGAGGACGTCTGACAGGTCTCCTAGCTTTCATGCCAGCAGCATACAGTCTCCTTTTGACGGTAGACATTGACACTCTATTGCGCGTTTCCCATTGCTGGCTGAGCACTCTGCTGTTGGTGAATGGAGATCTCCTAACAAGGCGTACTAGGGCTCGATCATCACGGGCAGTAGTCTTCTTCGGTCTTCCAGATCTAGGCCTGTCCTTCACCTCGTTAGTTTGCCCATGTTTTGCAATCAAACGACTGATTACAGTATGGTTAATGTTCAGCTGTCTGCCAATCTCTCTGCATGACATACCAGTGGTATGCATGCCTATGATTTGCCATTTCACACGATCACTTAACCTTCGTCTTGCCATAGCGGTTCACAATCAAGAGCTAATTCTCTCTGTACAAATAAACCACGGTCATGAACACAAAATGCCTAATCTTGTGGCCTAAATCTGTATGTAATGTTCTACACCTCAAACTGGACTTTTACATAACTGAACACGTGTGCTGTTTCCCGCCGCGCACGGACATCAAGCGGCGTGAAGTCATGCATGCATGTGCATTTCGTACTTGGAATTATGTCAGCTAACGCGGGGACAAAGAGTATGGCAGCCTAGTTGTACCATCATGTTTCTACGTTCTATTGTTTTTGCTGGTGCTTAACTTTTGCACAGGTGTATACATTATAAGGACAATTTGGAAGGACAATATGGTAAAAATATATAAACTATTTTTTTTCTGGCGCTAATATTATTTCAGCACGTTGAGTGTTAAACCTACAGCCTTGTTACAGAAAATTGTGTAGCTGTATAGCGTCTTATTCTCTCGCCTGCGAAGCAGAAAGCGAGACATAGGGATTACTAATTCCAGCGGTGGCATCATCATCTGTCATTTGAGCACTTTTGGTTAAGGTTTTTAAATCAACTTATTTTTCAGCAATAGCTCATCCAATTTCAATGAAACTTTACAGAAGCCATTTATACTATGGGATGTGATCTGCGTAACAATAGATTTCATTTTGGGTCATTTTAACTATTTTTTTCACAGTTTTGGACTTTTTTCATGTATTTTGGCTGTGCACTTTTGGTTAAGGTCTTTAAATCAACTTATTTTTCAACAATGGCTCATCTGATCTCAATAAAACTAAATAAGTGATCTATACTATACAGGGATGTGATCTACGCAACAGTAGATTTCATTTTGGGTCATTTTAACTATATTTTTGGTTTTGGACTTGGACCTTTTTCATGTATTTTGTCTGTGCACTTTTGTTTAAGGTTTTTAAATCAACTTAATTTACAACAATGGCTCATCCGATCTCAATGAAACTTTACAAAATTTATCTTTACTATACATGGATGCGATAACAACCAATTTCATTTTGGGGAACTTTAAATGTTTTTTCACGGTTTTGGACTTTTTTCATGTTTTCTTGTTTAAGGATTGTTATATACTATGCAGAGGTACTATCTGCATCATTACCAATTTAAACTTGGGAAATTTCTTCTGCTTTTTCACAGTTTTGGACTTTGAATTTTGTTCATGGGTTTTAGCTCACCTGGCCTGAAAGGCCAAGTGATCTTAGGTCGTGGCGACCGTCCGTCGTGTGTGTCGTTCATCCGTCCGTCAACTTTTCCTTTTAAACGACTTCTCAAGAACCGTTAGGATGATTTCAATTATATTTGGCAGGAAGCATCCTTAGGGAATAAGGATCCAAGTTTGTTCAAGCGAAGCTGATCGGCCAATTTAGCCAGCGTCCATCTTGGATTATGGCCGATTTTTAGAAACGTCTTTAAAAATCTTCTCCGAAACCGCTTGAGGGATTGAAGGAAACCTCATGAAATTTGATTCATGGCAAGAGCTCAACCAAGTTTGTTCATGGGAACTTGATTGGTCAAATGGTTTGGCGGCCATCTTGGTTGACCTAGCTTTAGCAAAAATTACTTCTCCAGAACCACTGAAGGGATCAGGCCAAAATTTGGCAGATATGATTTGGGACTAAGGGCCAGTAAAGTTTGTTCAAGAGACCTAGATCCATCAAAAAACATGGCCACCGTGGGCCAATCAAAATAGAGCATATTGGTGGCCATATTGGATTTTTTTATTTGATGGACTTTGAGGCTGAAATTGTTTTTATATAGGTTTTTGGGTATTCTGATTTGAAATTTGCAATTTTCGAAACTGTCGGAAGAATGACGGCCATCTTGGATCATTTTCCCGCCAAAAGCTCCCATACTAAAGGAATGGGAAATTTAAAATGTCTTCTTTTCGAGAACTACTGGGCTGATTTCAATTATATTTGTCAGGAAGCATCTTTAAGGCATAGAGATTCAAGTTTGTTCAAACGAACCCGATCGGCCAATTTCGTCAATGGCCATCTTGGATTTCGGCCAATTTTTTTAAATGTCTTTAAAAATCTTCTCCAAAACCGTTTGAGGGATCCATTCAGAACTCATGAAATATGATCTATGGTAAGAGCTGGACCAAGTTTGTTCAAGGGAACTTGATGGACCAAATGGTTCAGTGGCCATCTTGGATGACCTAGTTTTCGCAAAAACAACTTCCTCCCCAGAACCGCTGGAGCGATCAGACCGAAATTTGAGATATATGATTAGGGACTAAGGGCCATTAATGTTTGTTCAAGGGAAGTTAATCCAATTAAAAAAGATGGCCGCAGTGGGCCAATCAAAATATAGCGTTTTGGATTTTTCTATTTAACAGATTTTGAGGCCGAAATTGGTTTTATATAGGTTTCTGGGTATTCTGCTCTCAAATTTGCAATTTTCGTAACTGTCAGATGAACGGTTTGCGGGCCATCTTGGATAATTTTCCCGCCAAAAGCTCCCATACTAAAGCAATAGGAAATCTAAAATGTCTCTAGAACTACTGGGCCGATTTCAATTATATTTGGCAGGGCATAGGGCATATAAATTCCATTTTGTTCAAACGAAGCCGATCGGCCAATTTAGCCGGTGGCCATCTTGGATTTCGGCTGATTTTTAGAAATGTCTTTAAAAATCTCCAAAAGCATTTGAGGGATCAATTCAGATCTCATGAAATATGATCTATGGTAAGAGCTGACCCAAGTTTGTTCAAGGGAACTTGATTGACTAAATGGTTCAGCGGCCATCTTGGATGACCTCATTTTTGCAAAAATTACTTCTTCCCCAGAACCGCTGAAAATATGTGACATATGATTAAGGACTAAGGGCCATTAAAGTTTGTTCAAGAGATGTCGATCCATCAAAAAAACCCTGGCCGCTTTAAAATGTCTTTAAAAATCTTCAACAAAACCGCTTGGAGGATCAATTCAAAATGCATGAAATATCATCTAGGGCAAAAGCTGCAACAAGTTTTTTTCAAGGAAACTTGATTGGCCGAATGGTTTGGTGGCCATCTTGGATAAGCTAATTTTTGCCAAAATGACTCCAGATCCACTGAGCGGATTGGGCCGAAATTTGGGAGATATGATTAGACAATTAGGCACTGAGTGCCATTAAACGTTTTTTCAAGGGAAGGCGCTACGTCAGAAACATGGCTGCAGTGGACCAATCAAAATGTAGCATGTTTGGCGGCCATATTGGACTTGCAAAAATGTCCAAAAACTCATTTAGAAGACTACTCCTAAACCACCCACCAAAAATTGTGACAAAAATGCATAATGCTCCAGGTGAGCGACACAGGCCTCTTGGGCCTCTTATTGGTTTAAGGTTCTTTATGGACCATCCAACTCAACTATGGTTATTCTGATTTCAATGAAACTACTTCTATGCAATACATGGATATGATCTGTGTCATTAGTGATATTATTTTGGACAATTTTTACTACTTTTTTCACGGTTTTGGACTTTGAACTTTTTTCATGTTTTTTTGTTAAATAGTTTTTTATGCGTCACTCATTTTCAACAATGGCTATCCCGATATCAATACAATTTTACAGCAGAGTTAAATACTATGCAGTGGTACTATCGGCCTCATTACTAGTTCCATTTTGGAAAAAAATTTCAAGATCGGACTATCCGCAGTTTGGTAAAATGGTCCATGTTTCATTGGTTACACTCATTTGTTAATGCCTTTCTGAATGTGTGTATTGCCAACCATGCCAAGTTTGCTTTGGCAATCCACACTGTCCATGCCTTTATAGGCGAGACATTGTACGCTTCAGCGTTATTGTAATGGAAGACGTATCACCTCCAGAATCTAGACGGGAAATTATGCTTGATCACCTAAGAGCTCTGGAAAATTAAATAGTATCTTTGGTTGGTGGTTTAGATCACTCCCAAGTGAGCTTATGCTGTAATGATTATCCATCAATCGTCCCTTCATCTGTTGTCCATCCAGCAACTTTTTCTATAAATGACTTCAAGAACCACTGGCCCAATTTCAATTATAAGAAACATTCTTAAGTCATAGAGATCCAAGTTTATTCAAACGAAGCTGATCGGCTAATTTGGCTTGCAACCATCTTGGAATTTGATCTACTTTTTAGAAACTAAAAATTCTTTAGGAACCCAGGGTTTGGTGGGGGGTAGGGGGGGGGAGGGGGGGGGGGTAAAGAGGGGGAGATAGATTTAAAACTCATGAAGCATCATTTAGGCAACGGCTGAATCAAGTTTGATCAATGAAAAGTAATTGGTTATCTTAGATGACCTAGTTTTCGTGAAATGCTCTCATACTAAAGCAATAGGAAATTTAATGTCTTCTTGAGACCCATTTTAACCAAATTTGGCCCGAAGCATCCTTGGGCCATAGGGATCCAAATTTATTTAACCCTCTTGGCCCTACCAAGAACTTACAACAAAGAGCCACACAGCCCTAGAGCCAAAAGCTAGAAGCTTGCTCAGGACCCTAGCCTATAAGCAGTAGCAATGCAATAGCGGTATAGTGCTACCATGCCAACTATATTAACTATTTTTGTCAAAGTAACAGACTAAAAAACTATATATCATTAGAAAGGGCAATAAAATTACTATTAATACATAGAAAATTGTATTTTAGTTGGTCAACATGCCTCTCAATATGGACACACCTTGTTGGATAAATACATCGGTCTGTTTTTTGCAAATTTAGAGAAATTTTGTATAATTTTACGAATGCCATTGATAAAGTTAATCACACTGGTATTAAAACTAACAGGTACCAATGTTTTGTCAAGGTTTTCATCTGATAAGATGTGAAAGTGGCAATTATATTATGCCATGGTACCGTAAAATTTCGCGAAATTCTGGTCATGATTTTGGGAGAAGTCTTAAATAATTCCTTTATACATAACCAAACAAATACCAGGTTTCCGCATAATTGACGGCGAATAAATGGCACATTTTATGCTATGTATAATTGCTGGTTGCAATCGGACATTTAAAAAGTGAATGCGAATGTTTTACACTAACATTCTATTAGAGCTGGGTGGTTCGGCCTAAAAGAAAACCAGTGATGGTATCACTAATTAAACTGGTTTAACCAAAATACTGGTTTAAGGGGCTAGAATGATTGAAAATAATTTGAAATATGAAAATATCTTGTTTTTATTAGCTACACTATATGTATTTTGTGATTTGACAACTGACGTAAATTGCCACGAAATTAGAATGCTAACTACATGTGACGTAGTAACTTTAGACTTGGAAAAACTTTAACAATAATATCCAAAGGAGAAAAAACAATTTGATTGTCGAAAGAAAATTCAGTTGCTAGAGGTCACCGGTTCTTAATGAATCCAATTTGTCTTAACTATAGGCGTGAGTGACGGGGGATGGGAGTAATAATATAAAAATTAAGTTTAAGTAAGAATTTTAATGAATGAATTCTCTCACCGTTTGTCCACTGTTCCACAACGAATATCTATACAAATGGAATACACAAAATACTGAATATATTACATAATGCCTTAAACACTACACATGCAAAAATCATTTTATCATTTCAAAGAATAACCCAATGAAACAATTACCAGGATCTCCTGAGATCAAAGTTGAAAATAGAATATGACTGATCACAACCTTACCTATAAAATACCCGTAATCTTTATAACCACCCGGAGGGACATAGCCCAAAGACAAAATATTCTTTAATAATATGGAAAATTCCAAATTTCCTCAGAATAATTAGCATAAAATATAATGCCCTAAATACATTTTACAGATATTTAAATTTCTTATCTATGTCTAACCAATTAAATTTAAACAATTTTTTTTATCTAATTTCTAACATAATATTTATGTGAAGTCCGGTAAGTATAAAGTTCTTTTATATTGAAATGTCCAAATACAGATTAAATTTAACACAATACCGGAAACAAATCCGGGAACATTTCTGACGGTTTCAGAAATGACATTACTAGAGAACCATGTCTATGAAAAATCTCATACACTATCCAGGTAAACACCCCATGAACTGCTTCGTGTTAACATCCACGTAAACACCCCATGAAACGGCTTCAGGTTAACACCCAGGTAAATACCCCATGAACTGCTTCAGGTTAACACCCAGGTAAACACCCCATGAACTGCTTCAGGCTAACACCCAGGTAAACACGCCATGAACTGCTTCAGGTTAACACCCAGGTAAGCACCCCATGAACTGCTTCAGGCTAACACCCAGGTAAACACCCCATGAACTGCTTCAGGCTAACACCCAGGTAAACACGCCATGAACTGCTTCAGGTTAACACCCAGGTAAGCACCCCATGAACTGCTTCAGGTTAACACCCAGGTAAGCACCCCATGAACTGCTTCAGGCTAACACCCAGGTAAACACCCCATGAACTGCTTCAGGTTAACACCCAGGTAAACACCCCATGAACTGCTTCAGGTTAACACCCAGGTAAACACCCCATGAACTGCTTCAGGTTAACACCCAGGTAAACACCCCTGACCAGTTATTAGAAAAATGACAAACATAAGGCGCTTAATTAAATAATTGCACTTTAAAGTATATCTTGCCTATTATGATAATAGATACTAACTACAAGCGCTAGATGTTTTTACTGTAGGATAATAAATATTAACCCATAAGTCTGTAGTCGAATGAGAAATGAATGAACTAGCAAAGCTCGGCATCTGTAACGGTAACGGCCGGTCGAGAGGATGAACAGTAACAAGAAAATAATGACGCACAAACCAATTAACCATTGGAATCCCATTTTTAAAATGTCATGATTCCAACATGCATAAAAAATATATGTCATGATTTCAACATGCGCAAAAAAAAAATATTTATGTGTGTGCACCAAGGGAAAGTAAGACGGACAACTGACGAACAGGTAGATAAATAGACGGACAAAGGTCAGTCGACAGAACCAGTCCCTTATGAGCTAAACCTTAGGTACTGAATATTTAACCCTTTCAACCCAAAATAGCGAATTCAAAATCTCAATTACAATTTATTAAATATTCTGCTGAATATTTTGAAACGAACCCAACTGGGGGCCATAACTGCCTATGGCATCAACCATGCTGACTATGGCAGCAACAGGATACTGTTGCACTCGCCCCAAATAACAAATAGCTTACCTGTACGGTTGCCTTGTAATTGGTATACTGGGACACCAGGGTTCAGAGAGTCAAGTTTGCTTCATATGCATACAAAGGGGGGGGGGGGAGAAGAAAGGGAGGGGGGAATATATCACACTGATCTTACCACATACTCTGATTCTGTCCTACCTTTAAAGAAAACATGTGCCTTATCAGCCATCATCCTAGACAACCTTTAACCCAGATTTGATGGCAGGAATCAATTCTTATCAATAAGAATTAATTCCACCAACAACTCTGACCAAAATAATGCCCAAGACATAACACTGTAGACAGTTTCACTACAGAAAAATAGACAGAATCAGAGAGAAAATCTAACTATCTCATCAGAACTGTTCCTCCCATATACGCGCTTAAAGTCCGAACTGCCTCATCATGTGCCGTCAATTGATTATATGCTAATCTCAGAAAGATGGTTGCATTTCAACCATGCAGTAAAAAACCCCAATACCCATGTGAAGTCTGACTACTATAACTTGAGTTTAGCTGTAGCAGTGCTAACCAGAATGGTTAACCAAACCTGCCAACAATATGGCAGTGCTGTAACTTAACGAGTGCCCTCGTGCAAATGCATGTGCAAATTCTCAAAGGCATCTACATCTCACCAGTCACCTGTCCCATATATACATGCTACTTTCTCTGTGTTGGCACAATAGCAGAATGATGTGGGAATTCTAATTTCAATGAGGGTACTCAGTTCCCAGAATTAGCCTGCCCTGATGGCATTCATCCGCAAATGTTACGTTACAACATTGTATGGACGACACCGATGCCATTGTGATGGCAACTATTCTGTTCTTCGAACAGGAGAGTTAAGAGAACTTACATTCCTCAAAAACCTTATTTTCTTTTTAAAATATAACAAAGTATAAAATTAAACAATACAGTATATTTACAAAGTGTACTATTCCTGGATCAATAGATAACAGCTGGTTCACTCTATGGATCCAGAAATATGTTAGTCCTACCAGGCTAACATTTGAGTAGGGTAATCCGACCTGAAATCCGAACTTACTCCTTTGATTGTGTTACCGGTGGGGTAATCGGACTCGAAATCTGAACTTACTCCTTTCATTGTGTTACCGGTTTTCGAACTAACTAAACCTCCTGACTCTTGATGGGACACATATTATACTGCTAGAACCAAATGTCTCGCAGTTATAAACGCTGTGGAGTATATATTGGATGGAACAGTTTGACCATTACTAATTGGAAATATAACCAGTTTTCGTATTTTCCAATATTACTCAAACAACTAGCGCCGAATATCGGAAAATCCAGAGCCACACACATCAAGAAATTATAGAATCGGAATGAATTAAGTGCAACATAATGAAGTAAAGTCACTATTCCATTTGCAATTCGAAACATCCCCATCAATTCCATCTTTTCCGATGCGGTCAATCCAAAGGTTCCCATATTTTATCGGAAATTTTAGCCTTGATAGGGGGAGGGGAAGGGGTATAATGATGATAACATTCTAAATATTTATTCTAATTATATATATATATATATATATATATATATATATATATATATATATATATATATATATAATATATACGAGCATAACCTACCGGTATCCAAACCACAGGCCAAATCTACAAACAGGATTCCATACTTATTTTTACGGAATCATTCCTTCAAAGTTGACTTGTCAGTTGGATATGAGTGAATGGCTATCTTAAACCATCCTTCAAACAAACACACACACAACTTTCGAGCGGTCCGGCTAATCAGAAGCGAAGCTGAGTTTCGCGTGCAAAAACAGCGCAAAATACATTTCATCTGACTACGTGCCAACTTAGTTACCCTTAAAGTTATCCTGCCCTAACATATAAAAGAAATTTATAGAAAAACCTAACCATATCCCAAAACACAACCTGACTGAGACAAGTGATTTTGACACAGCAAATCACTCTGTCACATACATACGACTGTTCACTTCAACGCTATCCATCTCAAAATAGTAGTTAAAATAAATAAAATAAATAGTCTGGTTCATGTGACGTCGTGAAATTAATTCCTAATTACTAAAATGTTGATTTTCAGCACTGTTATTAGGTCCCCATTTTTGAAAGCGTAGTAAAATCTAATGCATGAAAATAGAAACCCAGATATGAGAGTGAGTTTAGGCCTCTAGTAGAGTAGCGCTGATACAGTTAGAGTTGTTATAACCACTGAACAGTATGATCTAGTCTTGTAAGTCACGTGTTTGTATTCGAATACTCTTCAATAAACTGTCATTCACGCAGGTGAATGTCATTCAGCACGTAACTAAAGGGTAGTCATTTCCCGGAAATAGTGTTGGGAATTGGTACTATTTTTGTGATCGATGATTGATTTTACATACTAATCGATGATCAATTAATGATCGATCATAACATTTTCAAATTTTTACCCATTCTGAAATTTTGAATGCAATAATTATTGCATATTCATGGATATTTAGCCGTAATAATTTAAAAAATAATCTGTTGAATATTTTTTAAACTAATTTGATTGGAAGCTGTTGCTGCCTTAGGCAGCAACAGCTTCCAGTCAAATAAGTTTCAAAATATTCAACAGGTTATTGGTATAGTGGTTTTGACATTAGCATACTATTTCAGTACTGTGAAGGTTAATATTAGTCTTAGACTATGGACTCATATGGAGCTATGTTATATAGTTATAAAAATAAAAATTAAATATTATTGCCCCCAAAAAATTGTTTGCAGTTTTAATATCATAAATTTAAAAAGTCAAAATCGATTTCTGAAATCATGATCGATCTGTTGGTTGGTCATGCAAACCAATCAATCATTGATCAAATCGATTAATTGGAACAACACTACCCGGAAATAGAGATTTTTGGTACCCTTTTTATGGATGAAAGCTAAAAAAAGAATTTCAGTTTTCAAGGCTAATCATAGAGGAATGCTATTGAATGTTTTGAGTGATTTGGCTGAAAGCATTGCTGCCTAAGAAGTAATGGTTTAGATTCAAATTAATTTCACAAATTCAGCAGAAACATTTTGTCATATCTGATGGGTGCTAGTTTCAGAGATTCATTCACTTTAATTAACTGTCTTGATGGCTTATGCATTAGTCATTCAGTAAGATTGTGAAATTAAAATTGTTTGTGTCATCATAGTTGTATATATCTGTGTAATATTGTATATATTTATATTTTGCTGTACAGTTAATCATGCAATTTTCTGATTGTAAATATATTTTTCCCGCCAAATATTTAATAATTGAGGGTCTCGGGGAAGAACAGTTATTTTATTGATGGAGTTTGTACCCTCTTTGAATAAAGATATTATAGCTATTAGAAATTCAAGTTTGTTCAAACGAACCCGATCAGCCAATTTGGCTGGTGGCCATATTGGATTTTGGCCAATTTTTAGAAATGTCTTTAAAAAAATCTCCAAAACCGTTTGAGGGATCGATTCAGAACTCAGGAAATATGATCTAGGGCAAGAGCTGAACCAAGTGTGTTCAAGGGAACTTGATTGACCAAATGGTTTAACGGCTTCCTTTTCGCAAAACGACCTCCAGAACCGCTAAAGCGATCAGGTGGAAATTTGTTATATATGATTGGGGACTAAGGGCCATTAATGTTTGTTCAAGAGAAGTTGATCCGTCAAAAAAACTGGGCATACTATCAGTATGTAGCGTGCTTGGTGGCCATATTGGATTTT